>JASANA010002273.1:0-16551 GCA_030248095.1 Ptycholaimellus sp. GST1_10
ATGCCAGATGTTTTTACAGGCCTATTTAGGCTCACCCAATCCTCCCATGTTGGGCAGTGGATGCCAGATGCTTTTACAGGCCTATTTAGGCTCACCCAATTATTTCCATATAGTCGCCGTAGGCGACGGCGAAGCTCAACCTAGTCTATATATAATGCAGGAGCCTGTCTTGTCCGTTAGCATGGGGGGCGCCATGAGGGAAGCTTCCAGTGAGGGGGTGAGAGTGTTTTTGGGTAAATTGGGGCTGGGGAAGCCGATTCTGAGTTAATCAGCTTGCGCTGATAACGGGAACATGCTTAAAACATCAAAAATGTGACTTTTATCAATGTTTTCAAACTGCGCAGTTTTGAAAACTACTCACTTTGGCGAGGTTGCACTCAGTATTCATAACCTTTCATAGAGCACAGCAATCTGTATCCTTCTTTGGCAATCTAATCTTTGTTGGATTGATTGCCTAATCTTTGAAGTCCCTCGAGGACAGCCAGGTGTTTGCTTTAGCAATCATTTGGTGTGGCTGTAATTTGGTCACAGGGTGGGAATATCCTAAAAGAGTCAGTAGACCGAAAAAAGAGGCTTATGCATGAAAATAGCTGAGCACCCATGTAGCGGGATCCATGCAGCCCAAATAATTCCTCTAATCCTCCAATCCATTGCCCCCCCCCCCCCCAACCATTTGACTTCTTGTATCACCAGATTGCCCCCCCCTAGATTGTTTCAGTGGATATTCAAGTAAGCAAAGTAGGGCGGTGGATGCTGGATGCTTTTGCAGGCCTATTTAGGCTCACCCAATCCTCCCATGTTTCAGTGGATATTCAAGTAAGCAAATTAGGGAGGTGGATGCAGGGTGCTTTTTCAGGCCTATTTAGGCTCACCCAATCCTCCCATGTAGGGCGGTGGATGCCAGATTCTTTTACAGGCCTATTTAGGCTCACCCAATCCTCCCATGTAGGGCGGTGGATGCCAGATGCTTTTACAGGCTTATTTAGGCTCACCCAATCCTCACATGTAGGGCGGTGGATGCCAGGTGCTTTTACAGGCCTATTTAGGCTCACCCAATCCTCCCATGTAGGGCGGTGGATACCAGATGCTTTTACAGGCCTATTTAGGCTCACCCAATCCTCCCATGTAGGGCGGTGGATGCCAGATGCTTTTACAGGCCTATTTAGGCTCACCCAATCCTCCCATGTAGAGCGGTGGATGCCAGATGCTTTTACAGGCCTATTTAGGCTCACCCAATCCTCCCATGTAGGGCGGTGGACGCCAGATGCTTTTACAGGCCTATTTAGGCTCACCCAATCCTCCCATGCAGGGTGGTGGATGCCAGATGCTTTTACAGGCCTATTTAGGCTCACCCATCCTCCCATGTAGGGCGGTGGATGCCAGATGCTTTTACAGGCCTATTTAGGCTCACCCAATCCTCCCATGTAGGGCGGTGGATGCCAGATGCTTTTACAGGCCTATTTAGGCTCACCCAATCCTCCCATGTAGGGTGGTGGATGCCAGATGCTTTTACAGGCCTATTTAGGCTCACCAAATCCTCCCATGTAGGGCGGTGGATGCCAGATGCTTTTACAGGCCTATTTAGGCTCACCCAATCCTCCCATGTAGGGCGGTGGATGCCAGATGCTTTTACAGGCCTATTTAGGCTCACCCAATCCTCATCAGTAATTTCTGTAGCTGTTTCCATTTAGTCGCCGTAGGCGACGGCGAAGCTCAACCTAGTCTTATATAATACGGGTGATGCCATTTTCGGGATGGCCTCGGCGCCATATGGATTCTAAACCAATCCTGGCACATGATAGCTTTTTGGATAGATCTCAGCGAGTTCCCAAATATATTAGGGAACTGTCCTCGCCATTTTTCCATTGAAAAAAATTGTGATTGAAAACGTTTTGATTTTTGCGAATTTTAGGTCTTTTTTAACTTTACTTCGCTCTAGCTCATTCAATTTTTGACTTTTCTTGTCGGACTTTTTTTTCAATTGAAGGCCAAACAATTCTGCTTAAGTTCTTTAATTTACTTTTTCACCCTTTTGGAATTAAAATATTGAAAAGTTCCAATGAGTAAAGCCAATTTTCGCGAGTTTGGCCTTACTCAGTGAGCTGATGTTGGAAGCTATTAATTTGTAGGGAGAGGTCACTTATGTCTAAGTGCGAAGCTTACAGTCATTAAACCTAATAATTTATTTGACCACCTTTGATCAGTGGAGTTTTTAAGTCTGGTGTAACTTTGCTGAGATGTAAAATTAAAATATTTTCAGCAGTGATTCTTGATGCCCGTAATCAACAATGGATTTAATAGAAAAATGAAATGAAAAAATGATATAAATTAAATGAAAATGAATTAAATTAAATGGCTTCACATGCCGCGAAGGAGTGAAAAGTGTGGCCGCGCGAAGCGCGGCCACTGACCCATATTACTAGTATATATATATGTGTGTGTGGCATGCCCGTACTCCGCGGTTTTTCAACGAAATTGGCTGATTTTTTGCATGAAGGTCCGCCTAGGCGGTGCCTCAGGACCGTTTTTGGTGCTTGGCGTAATTTTTTGAATTTCGCCCAAAACTCAATTTTTTGATGTTTCAAAATATGAAAAATCCTAAATCACTGGTTTTTCAATGGAATTAGCTGATTTTTGGCAGATACGTCCGTCTAAGTAACATTTCGAAGCTGGTAAAAGGAATTTTTGACATATTTATTATTTCTTGATTTATAGTCAAAAAACCAAAATCTTGATGTTTCAAAAATTTGAACATGCATAGGTCCCCCGTTTTTTAATGAAATTTGCTGATTTTTGATATGTACGTCCGTGATAGTCCCATCTTGAAGCTGGCAAAAGGAATTTTTGAAATAATTAGTATTTCCTGATAAATGGTCAAAAACCCAAAATCTTGATGTTTCAAAAATCGGAACATGCATAATTCATGGTTTTTTACTGAAATCTGTTGAATTTTGGCATGCATTTTCATCTAGGTGGTGTCTTGAGGTGAGGCCGCGCATCTTGGCAACCGCCGAGAATACCTTGTTTTTGCATTGGAAATAATATCAAATTGACCAAAACTCGCAAAAATATGGTGAACATTCGACATTTATTGTGAAAATCATTAAAACCTGTCCAATTATTACTATTATTACTCTGGCCATCTCTTCAATGGTCAATAGGCCAACTGTAAAGGGTTCAATTGACCAGGAAAAGGGACAGTCCAGTTGATTTTAAAACCTATTTATAACGTATGCATTATGGGGCTGTGTGGTCGATTCTAGGACAACCCGTTACGGGAATGACTCAGTACTGAGTATAACTCGGTACAGAGATGACCCGGTACTGAGTATAACTCGGTAATGAAGATAACTCGGTACGAGAACTACTCGGTACTGGGATAACTCGATACTGGGATAACTCGGTACCATAGATTTGGGTTCTACGAACTTTCGTTCCCAGGAACTTTCGTTCCCGAACTTTGATTCCCGAACTTTCGTTCCCCGAACTTTCGTTCCTGGGAACTTTCGTTCCCGAACTTTCGTTCCCAGACGTTGAAAATTGAAACAAGCATAAATTCATTGTTTTTCAATGAAACCATCAAATTTTTGACATAAAGATCCGTCTGCGTAGTATCTTGAAGATGATATAAAATGTTAAAAAATATTTATTTTTCCTGCTTAAGACAAAAACCTAATGTCTTGATGTTTCAACAAGTATAATATCTGGTACCATCGGCAGGCCAAATGTGGGCCTCTTTTCTCCAAAATTTGGAATTGCCTCGAGTAAAAAGTCAAGGAAATACAATTTCTACTAGTGGAATCTGCTGCTTGGTCAGTTGCATTTTGTTTTTGGCGTGCAGTTCAGTGTCTCTTTCCATGCGCGCCCAAAAACAAAATGCAGATGACGCAGCAGATTCCACTAGTAGAAATTGTATTTCCTTGACTTTTTACTCGAGGCAATTCCAAATTTTGGAGAAAAGAGGCCCACATTTGGCCTGCCGATGGTACCAGATATTTCTCCCACTTTTAATATAGTATAAAATGTAAAAGTAAAATTTGATATTGTTGGCTATATATTTAGTTAAGATTTTATTAGATAAATCAAAAAGTGAATAAAAAAACTTATTTGAAAAATATAACGAAAAGGAACAATTCGAAAATGAAAAATATTATGGAAATTCATTGGAAAATTAACATATTTTTGAGAATTTTTCTTGTCTTAAACTCAGGGGAATCGATTTTTGGGAACAAGGAGTATTATTTTTGGTCTGCCGATGGTACCACATATTTCTCCCACTTTTAAGATAAAAAAATAAAAGAATAAAATAAAAGGATCGAAGAAGGTTTGAACCTGGTCACCTCTGAATCGAGTCAAATAGACAAGCCACTTGACCACACAGCCGCACAACTTCCTTTGTAGACTTAGACCATATTAATTGCTCAGAATTACCATTGAACCTTGCCAATTGATGCCTTAAGTACAGGCCGATTGAATACCTACTATCGTCCATTGAATAGATGCGGAGAAGGAGAAGAAGAAGAAGAAGAAGGAGAAGAAGAAGGAGTTCGGACAAATGGTTTTGAGTGATTTTCTAATGATTGCTGCAAGTTTTGGGCGATTTCTCGCGAGTTTTGGACAATTCGATGATGCTCTTTCCAATGCAAAAAGAATGAGAACGATTGGATTCTTCTGTGAGGAGCAGGAGCCTTATCAATTTTAAGATCTAGCAATAACCCCGAAAACGTACACCTGGGTCGAAAAGAGGGGCTGGGCGCTGACGGTCGCTATGCTCCCTCGCGCCAGCCCAATGACGCAATTTAAATAAAAATTAAGATTTATTCAGATTCCGATTTAGAACCAGCATACATTAATTGTGAACAAAAAACTCAAGTCTTTTGCGCAATTCTCAGCCGTTCAGCTGCTACAGAAACAATGTTAATTTTTGGGGGAAAATTTGAAACAAGCATATTCCATCGTTTTTCAATGAAGTCTGCCTTATTTTGGCATGAATATCTGTCTGAGTGATTGAATCAAGGCCGCGCATATCTTGTTGACAGCCAAGAATACCTTATTTGAACTCAATGTCTCGATTGAATAAGCGATTGAAACACAGAAGAGCTGTATTGTTTGATTGCCTGCATGATTGGACAATTGTGCCAGCATGATTGGGCAATTGAGCCAAAGTTTAAGCACAAAAGTTTGGGAACAAACGTTTGGTAACGAAAGTTCGGGCACGAAAGTTCCTGGGAACGAAAGTTCGGGGAACGAAAGTTCGGGAACGAAAGTTCCTGGGAACGAAAGTTCGTGATACCTAGACAAGACTAAAATGCTACAGCATGAGCTGCTTATGAATTGTCAATCATCAAAAAGAACTAGACAAGGTGTGACAAAATCGTGATAAATTTAGATTTAAATTATAAACCATTTTGAGTCAAAATTTTAACAGGTTCATCTACGAAATCCACTGAGCATTCATAAGCAGGCGGCAATTTATGGCAGGAAACTTGTTATTTCGATTATTCTAGTTTTAATTTTGTCAATAATTTTTGATTAAGTGATGTTATTTGTGAACTTTACTAAATCAGAAAAAGCCTCTTACAGAAAAATACACATAAAGTTTGAAAAGTGATTTGAAAAGAAAAAATTGATCATATTGCAAATGCTAGCAAAAGTTAACTTTACTTTAGCTAATTTCAATTTAACTTTAATTTTGTTTGTTTTATTTTGTTACACCTCATTTAGTAAACTTATAAGTTCATTGTGACTAAAAATTCAGAAATTTTCTTTCGATTTAACCATTTTTTTATTACACTAGTTGTATTTTCTATTTTATCATTCACTAATTTTTGTCCTCTTTGTGCCAAAATTGCCGCCTGCTTATGAATGCTCAGTGGATTTCGTAGATGAACCTGTTAAAATTTTGACTCAAAATGGTTTATAATTTAAATCTAAATTTATCACGATTTTGTCTAGTTCTTTTTGATGATTGACAATTCATAAGCAGCTCATGCTGTAGCATTTTAGTCTTGTCTAGGTCTTGGCCATGTGGAAGACATATTTACTTGCCACATGAACAAGGCTTCAAACAGTCATTGGGAAAAATCCATCGCTCAAACCTAACCTGATCATCAGTTGATAAAAAAATTGAATTATTAGAACTTTTCCAGGTTTTTTTTCAAAATTTCACGATTTTCTCCATCAAGGTCTCACTGAGAGCTTTTGATTGAAATATATGTTATAGGTTTCATCCAATATCTAAGGAGTTGTAGCTTGTGACATGCAACCATCGAAAAACTTGATTGCCCATTCATAACTAGGGAGCCATATGATCTATCTTTCTACCACCAACCATTCATAGCTAGGTCGATGTCTCTAAGACCCCATAAAGCTCCCAAACCTATTGCATACAAGCTAACCTGCGCATCAGTTTTAATAAACTGCGCAGTTTGGCTTCATTGAAACATAAGCGAAATGGGTAGAGCACAAAATCGAACCACATCGCTCTCAAAAACTTGAATTGATTGGGAAATTTCTCCATAATACTTATTACAAAAATAGCACCACTGAAAAGCTGAAGCAATTTGCTAAAACACGTAATTCTTTGATTTTTGAATTTCGGTTTTGTTCTAAAATTAGAGCAGTTCAAAGACAGAGAAGTCATATTTTTTTACTTTTTTTTCAGGTTTTTTCAAAATTTCTAAAATTCTAGGCCTAAAATCAAATTTCCACGATTTTCGTCATCGAGATCTCCTTACAAGCTTTCGATTGGTGTATAAACGTCCGTGGTTTCATTCAACATCCAAGGCGCTGAACCTCGGGACACGCGACCACCCAAAAACTCGATCACCCATTCATAACTAGGGCGCTGTCGCGCCCTAGGATAGATGTGCACTAAACCAATTTTATTTTTAACATTTTTTTCTCTCTGCAATTTCGCCATTGGTGGGTATTGAAATGAATCGAGGAGTTCTTAAACGAATGAAAGACAATGTTTGAAAACTTTGTAGCTCTTTGTAGATAAATGCGACCACAGCATTGGATGATGGACTTTGAAGGTTTTTCGCAAAATGGCTTGCATTCTGAACGGATGGTAATTGCTTAGATTTGAGAGGGGTGCAATGAACGCAGTGGAAGCTGAGCTAGGAGTGAGGCCGAGTGGATGCCACTTCTTCCACCTCTCCTCCATGACAGTGATAACGGTAAAACTAGACGTCTAACTGCTGTGTTTGATTATGATTTTTTTTCGCAGTTATTAGCATCCAGGAATATAAATTCTTTGGTACCGAGCTGTCTTTGGTACTGATCTATCCTCAGTACCGAATTATCCTTGTACTGAGTAGTCCCCGTACCGAGTTATCCTCAGTACCTAGTCATCCCCGTACCGAGTTGTCCGTTTACCGTGCGGTCAAGCCTGTTAGCGTCAGGTGCAAATCTACCCAATGCATTCTTTTTTCTTTTTAATACATCTTCAAAGTAGAAGAAATATCTGGTATCATAGAAAAGCCAAAGTGAATCTCCTAAATTATAATGGGCGGAGCAAAAGAGACTGCAAATGTTATAGAAGCATGTTTCACTAGTCGTAGATACGGTTATACGACTTTTCGTACCCAAGACTTTTAGTACCCGACTTTTCGTACCCGATTTTTCGTACCCAGACTTTTCGTACCCTAGACTTTTCGTACCCAGACTTTTCGTACCCAAGGTTTTTTAGATTTTTTTAGCAGTTTTTGATGAAATCAGCTGTTTTTGGCACGAATGTCTGTCGAGGTGATATCTGGAAGGCGTTTAAATCAATTTTCAATATATTTAATTTTCGATTAATGCAAACAGCCTATAGTCTTGTTGTTTCAAAAATTCAAACAACCCTAATTGTCTATTTTTCAACGAAATAAGCTTTGAATTTGAGCAAAATCTTTTTATGGTGTTACAGATGTTGGAGTTTAAATTAGGACCCACACCTTTGGGCAATAACTGATACCGGGGGGATGAAGTCTTTGCCTTTTTTATATATGTTTATTATACTAATATTGGCGAAGACTTCGTTCCCCCCCTGGTATTACATGTTGATACATCAAGAGTCTAGGTTAAATTCTAAAAAACCTTGGGTACGAAATGTCTGGGTACGAAAAGTGTAGGGTACGAAAAGTCTGGGTACGAAAAATCGGGTACAAAACGTCGGGTACGAAAAGTCCTGGGTACGAAAAGTCGTGATACCGTAGATACATTTCCTTGCTTTTTGCTCGGCCCATTCTAATTTAGGCAAAAAAAGATTCATTTTGGCTTGCCTATGGTACCAGATATTTAATTATTTGAAGAAGAGTGAAATTAGGGAACCAGAAACAAATAGTCAAGTATTTGGCTTCGCTGTGGTTCTGGGTAGGACACTAGAAGTTTCGAAGTAGCCTTAAACTTAACCATTTTCTGAGGAAAAAGCAAAATTTTTATTCACTCCTCCTCCGCTTAGGCCTCCTATTCCATCGAAAAGTCGTCCCAGTCCGTTTGCATCGCTGATAACATATTCAAAATCTGAAATATAATAATTTTATTTTAGTCGAACGATAGATCTCAATTTGAAAAAATAACTTTTTGTTGATATTTTGTATAAATCTTGTTAAAACTTTTCCCTTAGAAGTAATATTAACCCTTACATACCTTAATAATACCTTAAGATCATTAATATATTTTACTGCAAGGCTTACTAAAATTTTCACAAATTTGCTGCCATAAAAAGTAGTAATGGTACCTGAGTTAGCGTTTGAAGAATCAAAGCTCTTATTGGTACTAGAAGCTGCCCCAACGCTAGATGTAGTTGATGCAGGCAAAAGTCGAACCAAAATCGCAGAACCTTTCAACATGTTGTATCATGAAGTACTTCTAAACGCCTAAATTAAACATTGCTGACAGCTATGGCTTATCATAAAATAAATCTAAAATAGCTGTACAGAATATCGGGCTTACTTTTGTGGCATAATTTTCGTAATTGAGATTTACCTAGATCAATGCCTAGTGTAAGGATGAACAGATCAAGAAGCGAGCAAAGCATTTTCGGCCTATTCAATATAGGCCGACAAGCTTCTAATTTCGCAAGCCAAACATGATAGCTCAGAATTCCTTGCTTTGTTTATGCAACAGGAGAACGAAAGGACAACAATGTATATGTGATAGTGTTGCATGGGAGCCAAAATCTAGTCCAGTAGTTTTAACGGCTTTGCTTTGCCCAGAACTCCTGCTTTGCCCAGAACTCTAGCCCTTGTGTGTGAGAGCATTTGCAGCTGAAACAATTAGAATGAACCAATTTGCACTTGTTTTGAGAATAAGTATAAGCCATTAATTATAAAAAATTATAAATATTTTTAAGTGCTTCTTCTTAGCAAACCACAAAGCAGTCAACTTCAACTATTGAGCGGCGTTAATAAATCCCACGAATTACTAATTTTCAACATTTAATTTTCTATATATATAGTAATTGAAAGTTTAAGAATTAATTTATTTTAAAAAAGCCAATTTTTTCAGCAGGTGTCTTTAGCAATATTCTTCATTGATACATTCTAGAAATGCGGGGTCAATTAGGTATAATGGCGCAAAGCGCAATAGGTAACGGTGGAGCTTTGATTTACACGCAAAAGCAATTTAAATGACGTTGCCCTGTTTTTTCATTGCAGTAAAATTTTCAGTAAAAATATGTTTCAAAAATGAGCCCAACAAGCACATCGAGTTGGAGACAGGTATTGATTGGCAAATGACAATAAATGTGGCTGTGTTAGGTCACTGTGTTGGAATGGCAGTAGAAAAAGTTTGTGCGACAGAGTTCGTTTTATCGGTTCTGGCTTCCTCTACCGTTGTTTTATCCTCAGGTGCTTGTGTTGAAGCAATTGCACTGGCTTCCGTCATATCGTCTTGACTGACAGAACCTGCATCATTTCCTATTCAGTCACGGATTTTAGGGTAAAATTTTATTATTTTGGCATAGAGTATCGGCATACCTAATCGGAGATTCATTTACTTCTATTAAGATTTTTGTATCTTATTTTACTTCAATTGCAAATATTTATATGCCAGTTTTCCCAATTTTCGAGATTCAGCCTCAACTCAAAATATGATCAAAATCAGCTGGGTAGAGCGATAGAGCAAGCGTTTAGCCTGAAAACATACCACTAACCACTGGTTTGCGATGGGGACACCGTGGCTGCTTCACTCTCCGTCGCCCCGGCTCCAGTTTCTGGCGTTGCGTCAGCCGCACCTCCACTAACGCCTCCACCTACTCATATCTCCCTTACTCGCAATTACCTATCCTTTACTCTCCGTTCAGTTAGCTTATTGTTCATCAATCCATGCCAGTAACAAAATGAATGAACACAACCTTGTCCAACATTCCCGTCTCCACCGCCAGCTCCCCCTTCACTACCAATCGTAGTGGCCGCCACTTCAGTTCCATCTCCGCCACTTCCTTCACCTATCAATTTTCACCGCGTCCATTTGAAGCACCAGATTTAAGCTACTTCTGGGACGCCTGTAAAAAACTAAAACTATCGCGAAAATGTCCATTTCAAAGACAGACCAGGAGCAGAGGTTGGAACTCCGACTGCAGTTCCTTGGCCGCCGGTCCCAGCATCTCCACCGCCAGTTCCTCCACCATCCACATTCAAAGACAGACCAGGAGCAGAGGTTGGAACTCCGACTGCAGTTCCTTGGCCGCCGGTCCCAGCATCTCCACCGCCAGTTCCTCCACCATCCACATTCAAAGACAGACCAGGAGCAGAGGTTGGAACTCCGACTGCAGTTCCTTGGCCGCCGGTCCCAGCATCTCCACCGCCAGTTCCTCCACCATCCACATTCAAAGACAGACCAGGAGCAGAGGTTGGAACTCCGACTGCAGTTCCTTGGCCGCCGGTCCCAGCATCTCCACCGCCAGTTCCTCCACCATCCACATTCAAAGACAGACCAGGAGCAGAGGTTGGAACTCCGACTGCAGTTCCTTGGCCGCCGGTCCCAGCATCTCCACCGCCAGTTCCTCCACCATCCACATTCAAAGACAGACCAGGAGCAGAGGTTGGAACTCCGACTGCAGTTCCTTGGCCGCCGGTCCCAGCATCTCCACCGCCAGTTCCTCCACCATCCACATTCAAAGACAGACCAGGAGCAGAGGTTGGAACTCCGACTGCAGTTCCTTGGCCGCCGGTCCCAGCATCTCCACCGCCAGTTCCTCCACCATCCACATTCAAAGACAGACCAGGAGCAGAGGTTGGAACTCCGACTGCAGTTCCTTGGCCGCCGGTCCCAGCATCTCCACCGCCAGTTCCTCCACCATCCACATTCAAAGACAGACCAGGAGCAGAGGTTGGAACTCCGACTGCAGTTCCTTGGCCGCCGGTCCCAGCATCTCCACCGCCAGTTCCTCCACCATCCACATTCAAAGACAGACCAGGAGCAGAGGTTGGAACTCCGACTGCAGTTCCTTGGCCGCCGGTCCCAGCATCTCCACCGCCAGTTCCTCCACCATCCACATTCAAAGACAGACCAGGAGCAGAGGTTGGAACTCCGACTGCAGTTCCTTGGCCGCCGGTCCCAGCATCTCCACCGCCAGTTCCTCCACCATCCACATTCAAAGACAGACCAGGAGCAGAGGTTGGAACTCCGACTGCAGTTCCTTGGCCGCCGGTCCCAGCATCTCCACCGCCAGTTCCTCCACCATCCACATTCAAAGACAGACCAGGAGCAGAGGTTGGAACTCCGACTGCAGTTCCTTGGCCGCCGGTCCCAGCATCTCCACCGCCAGTTCCTCCACCATCCACATTCAAAGACAGACCAGGAGCAGAGGTTGGAACTCCGACTGCAGTTCCTTGGCCGCCGGTCCCAGCATCTCCACCGCCAGTTCCTCCACCATCCACATTCAAAGACAGACCAGGAGCAGAGGTTGAAACTCCGACTGCAGTTCCTTGGCCGCCGGTCCCAGCATCTCCACCGCCAGTTCCTCCACCATCCACATTCAAAGACAGACCAGGAGCAGAGGTTGGAACTCCGACTGCAGTTCCTTGGCCGCCGGTCCCAGCATCTCCACCGCCAGTTCCTCCACCATCCACATTCAAAGACAGACCAGGAGCAGAGGTTGGAACTCCGACTGCAGTTCCTTGGCCGCCGGTCCCAGCATCTCCACCGCCAGTTCCTCCACCATCCACATTCAAAGACAGACCAGGAGCAGAGGTTGAAACTCCGACTGCAGTTCCTTGGCCGCCGGTCCCAGCATCTCCACCGCCAGTTCCTCCACCATCCACATTCAAAGACAGACCAGGAGCAGAGGTTGGAACTCCGACTGCAGTTCCTTGGCCGCCGGTCCCAGCATCTCCACCGCCAGTTCCTCCACCATCCACATTCAAAGACAGACCAGGAGCAGAGGTTGAAACTCCGACTGCAGTTCCTTGGCCGCCGGTCCCAGCATCTCCACCGCCAGTTCCTCCACCATCCACATTCAAAGACAGACCAGGAGCAGAGGTTGGAACTCCGACTGCAGTTCCTTGGCCGCCGGTCCCAGCATCTCCACCGCCAGTTCCTCCACCATCCACATTCAAAGACAGACCAGGAGCAGAGGTTGGAACTCCGACTGCAGTTCCTTGGCCGCCGGTCCCAGCATCTCCACCGCCAGTTCCTCCACCATCCACATTCAAAGACAGACCAGGAGCAGAGGTTGGAACTCCGACTGCAGTTCCTTGGCCGCCGGTCCCAGCATCTCCACCGCCAGTTCCTCCACCATCCACATTCAAAGACAGACCAGGAGCAGAGGTTGGAACTCCGACTGCAGTTCCTTGGCCGCCGGTCCCAGCATCTCCACCGCCAGTTCCTCCACCATCCACATTCAAAGACAGACCAGGAGCAGAGGTTGGAACTCCGACTGCAGTTCCTTGGCCGCCGGTCCCAGCATCTCCACCGCCAGTTCCTCCACCATCCACATTCAAAGACAGACCAGGAGCAGAGGTTGGAACTCCGACTGCAGTTCCTTGGCCGCCGGTCCCAGCATCTCCACCGCCAGTTCCTCACCATCCACATTCAAAGACAGACCAGGAGCAGAGGTTGGAACTCCGACTGCAGTTCCTTGGCCGCCGGTCCCAGCATCTCCACCGCCAGTTCCTCACCATCCACATTCAAAGACAGACCAGGAGCAGAGGTTGGAACTCCGACTGCAGTTCCTTGGCCGCCGGTCCCAGCTTCTCCACCGCCAGTTCCTCCACCATCCACATTCACGTCAATGTTGTTGTTGTTTGCATTATTGTTATTATTGTTGTTGTTGTTGCTGCTGGTCTGGCCTTGATTCTGGCCTTGGTTGCTGTTGGCGTCCGATCCACCCGAACCTGCTATTTATTATCATTTTCTTGTCACCTCAAAATTCTGCTTGCAAAACGCTACTGATATTTATGATGATCGGTCTGACGATGGAAGCGGGCAATTGACGAATGGTTATCAGGTCCAAGACAAGTCTCGTTTCTCCAATTGCTCCCTATCCTGCCTGATAGACATTCACAAAGCTGAAAGAGTAACCACGCGCAGGATTTGTGGCCCTTATAGAAGACAGGCTTGGATTTGTAAACCTAAGACCCGTCCCGCTTGGATTTGTAAACCTAAGACCAGTCCCAAATGCTAAAACATTATTTTCATTTCGTCCAATATCTGGGCCAAAATTCATGTAACCAGTGGGGTTGTAGCGAAAGGTGCTGAGAGGAATGTAGCTTGAATATGAAAATCTGGGATAAAGACTGTTGGCAAAGCTAGGCTGGTAGAGATTGTAGCCAGAAAATAGGCGAGGATAAAGGCTGTTATAGGTTCCATAAGTGAAAGGGTAGCTCAGTTGTCGTTTCACTCGCCTCCGTTGGCCTAAAAAAATTGGCAAGCTCGTCTAGAGTTTGAAACCATGCCTCTTTTTCTTACTTGGATAAGCGCTTGTTGGCAGAAGAAAAACAAAGGAAACGAAAAGAATAGCTGGCAGAATATTTATTCTCATGATGACATGGTGATCTTGATTTAAAAATGGCAAAAATACGGCATCCTAGACTGAAGGGTAAGCCGGCTCGGTAAACATGAGGATCGGTCACTGTATCCAACCTTTATTATTCCTTACGGCAAATACCGGGTTTCTATTCATGGACATCCTCTTTTTGTTGTCATAAATTGACTGAATCGTCAAATCAATCTGAACCTTCTGTGGCATGTTGTATATAAGTTTTCGTTGTTTGGATTTGGTCTGCCATCGAAACATGCAATGTTAAATGATGATTGAGTGTGTTGTGTTTAAAAGCAGGAGAATTAAAGAGGGGCTTAGTAATGGAAGTAGGAGGCGTAATGGGAGTAGGAGGGGGGTAATGGGGAGTGAAGAGGGTGGTTAGGGAGGGTTGGAGTGTCTGGAGTTGGAAATTGGCGAGAGTGATGGCTGGCTCCAAAAAGGCAGTAAAAGTCAGGCCCTTTCCTCCTCCCTCGCCCGTCTATGACCGCATAAATTTCCCAGCCCCACCCTCCACCACCTTCCTCCTATTTACCCTCAACCTCTCTCAACCTACGCTCCATCATTTCTCTGCCAATTTCAGCGGCGAGACGACTGACCAGGCCAAAGGAACGGACGGCAGCCTTTGATGATGGGTTTGGAAGGAGGGTTGCAAAATCAGGCACGGTATACGGTCCCCTGATGTCCCAGTCTGGGCTGCTGCTGTGGGTAGAGAGAGAGGGAATTCCCGAAGGTCTTGTTGGGTAGGGCAGCGGGGGTTGGTGTGGAGGGGGGCTGGTGTGCGTGGCTGCGGAGAAGAAAGGGAGAGGAAGTGGAGGGTCGTAAAGGGAGCTCCCTTAACGGCCTCTAATCATATCGCGGCTCTCCTCCTACAGACCCTTCTTGCTGCCTTTCCTTCTATTCACACGCTTCATCTCTATTTATTCTCCCTCACTTCACCGAGACAACCTTTTACCTAGGTTGAGATTGTTGGAGAAAACTAAAAGTAAGCAGGTTAGTTATCAAATCTCACTCGTTTCTGCAACCCCCAACAGAAAAATGAAGGAACTAAATAATCAAAATGATGGAGCAGTGATAGAACAGAAAAATAAAGAGGAGAGCGGAAAGCGGGTAGAGAGAAAAGGCAGAGCGGGAGTGAGGGCGGAGTGTAAAAGACGTGAAGGGCGTGTTGTCAGAGGACTGGACGTGGGTGCATTGATCATGCTCCCCGCCTCGCCTCTTCCATCTCCCAAACCCTTCACTCATCAACACTCTTCCTTCAATCAACCCCATTATGCTAATGTCTCCTCTCATTTTCCACCCAATCTTCAAAATGCTGGAAATGATAATGAACTGCAGAAAGGAATGGGAAAAGAAAAAGAAGGAGAATGAGTGTAAAAGGGTGCACAGCTGGAAGGAGGTTGATGAGTCAGGGAGGGGGAGAGGAGAAGGAGGAGGATGGTTGGGTGTTGGAGGAGAGGGGATTGTGGAAGGCGAAGGCGCTGCTGATTTACGGCGACTGGCGGCTATTGGGGGGGTTCTCTGGGGCGATGGGGTGGGAAGGAGGGAAGTGGGAGAAGGAGGAAGAAGGGGGAGGGGGCGAGAGAACAGGTTGGGGGGGCCAAAGCGCTTTCCTTTGAAGATGCCGCCGCCCTTTACTCCAGCCGCGGTGGAGTGTTGGTGTGTGTGTGTGTGTGTGGGCCATCCTTCCTTCCCATCCTCCTCCCTCTCCTCGTCGACGTCTGCTCCTCCCCTCGCCCCCTCACGCCCCTGCTTCGTCTTCGCCGCGGCGAGGCAGGCCAGAGCGCGGCCCAAAAACAATCCCACTCACAGCCCAAGGAATGTGAACAAGGCTGCTCTCCGTTCCTACCCTACCCTCCCTTCCCCTCCGTTCTTACCCCCGAGGCGGCGTCCAGGTTCTTCCGGTGCTTGTTGTTGGGCGGGTCGGAAGCAGGGGTGAGGCAGGGGGAGGGCAGGGGAGAAGTGGAGGGGGAGGGGAAGGAGGGACTGGCGCTGTAAATCAGGCATTTACACCCCTTTCAGTGACAAGGACGGGGCCCTAAAAGAGGCGGGGCGGGGCTGGCAAGGGCGCTGGCGCCAGGGAGCCAAGAGAGGAACAGGAGGAGTCCCATCGTATAATCTCTAAGGCGCGAGATGCCAGGAGCTGCTGGGGTTGGGCAGGGAGGGGGGCAGAAGGGGGCAGGGGGGCAGAAGGGGGAAGGGGGCAGGGGTGTGGGGAGGAAATGGGCTTTTATTGACTTGCGGATGGTTTGTAGGCCCGGAGGCTGGCTGAAGAGGAGGGGGCAGGGTCGAGAAAGAAGAAAGGATAGGGAAGGGTGAGAGTTGGGGGCGTCGTAAAAGAAGACGAAGGGCAGTGCTGTGCTGCTGCTGCTCCTCAAGGCCCCTCCACGTCCTCAACGCCCAACGCCCCGTCACGCCAGGTAATTATTCGCCCCATTTTAATTGCCCATAAAAGGCTCCTCCCGGCTCTGGAAGGCAGACCACCAGCAGCCCCTCCTTCACTCCTTATCCTCTTCCTCCTTCACCCCTTATCCTCTTCCTCCTTCGCCTCCCTCCAGTGGGAGTGAAGATTGGAGGGTGAA
>JASANA010002274.1:0-10489 GCA_030248095.1 Ptycholaimellus sp. GST1_10
TATATATATATATATATATATATATATATATATATATATATATATATATATATATATATATATATATATATATATATATATATTTCTGGAAATGCTGTCCACGGGCGAATTCTCAAGGGATTGGGACAAACTTTTTTTTTCCTGAAAAGGTAATGCAATTTTAGGAAGATCTGGAGGGGTAGACCCGGTTTCCGAGCATTTGAAACATTACTTTTTTGGGTAGAAAGGCTTGAAAATTGCAATATAGAGTTTTTGCGCTGTAGCTCCTTTAATCTTGAGAATTGCACAGACAACTTGAGTTTTTTTGTTCACAAGTCGTATATAACAATTCCAAATCTGTGCTTACTTTTGAAAATGGTTGAGAAACCACAGACTTGCCCTCTTGAGTGACAAACTTTCATGCATGAAAATGGCATCAATAATTAGTAGCAGCTGAACGGCTGATAATTGAACAGACAACTTGAGTTTTTTTGTTCACAAGTCGTATATAACAATTCCAAATCTGTGCTTACTTTTGAAAATGGTTGAGAAACCACAGACTTGCCCTCTTGAGTGACAAACTTTCATGCATGACAATAGCATCAATAATTAATAGCAGCTGAACGGCTGATAATTGAACAGACAACTTGAGTTTTTTTGTTCACAAGTCGTATATAGCCATTCCAAATCTGTGCTTACTTTTGAAAATGGTTGAGAAACCACAGACTTGCCTTCTTGAGTGACAAACTCTCACACATGACAATAGCATCAATAATTAGTAGCAACTGAACGGCTAATAATTGAACAGAAGACTTTGGTTTTTTGATTCACAAGTTGTATATAACGATTCCAATTCTGTGCTTACTTTTGAAAATGGTTGTAAAACCACAGACTTTTCCTTTTGAGATGCAATGTTCACCCTCACAGCAGAAATTTTCCTTAATTTATGGATTTTGCTACATGTGGATGTGTAAGCGCTCCGCGGTCACCTATTGCGCTTTGCGCCATATACTTGTTAATTCCTTCCATAAAATAGGGGGTCAAAAAACCATGGGTTTCGGCCGTTGGGCCATTCATGCTATTCTCACAAAACGTGTAAGCGTGTGCATGCGTAAGAAAACAAGAAAATAAATAAAAAAGAAAACGTATACAAGAAAATAAGGGAATCAAAGATAAACAGGCCGATAAACTGTGAGACCAGAACCTAGGCAGTGGTACTGGTAAAAAAGGATGAAAGCAATAAATTCCTAGAGTACTTATCGTAGATCATTCATCCTTGAATATTGCATGAACATAATTTTGCATCTCTTTTATGAGCTTGCTATTGTTGGCTAGTGCGGATGGCCAAGCTATGGTGTATTCATTGTCCTTGGGCGGTACCTAAAATCAAATATGAATCGATATTAAGGAAATCGACCAAAAAATAGGGAATAAATTCTAGAGTAAGCGGCAAACTTTGAAGTGATTACGTCATTCTGCAACGTTTTCCCTCCTCAAACATTTGGATTCGTTGAACGTTGTATAGTTATGTATCCATAAACATGTTTGAACATGAGGCGTGCCGGGGGCAGAGTGATGGGGTGAATGGGTTTAGATGAAGAAAATAGAGAAGGGTACTTGTGGGTGTAGACACTTGTTGAAACTGAGACGCAGGAGCTCGCTGAGAGCCAGGCTGGAAGAGGCGGCCTTGGCCAGTGGCCAACGCCTTGAAGGAGTGGAGTGGAAGAGGAGGTTGGGCAGGAAGAGAGAGAGAGGAACCGTAGAGTATCGTTCATGCCGCTGTTGTGGTACATGAGAAGCTGGGTGGAGGTGAAGCGGAAGAGGCTGCCAGTGGTTAGGTCTGCGTTGGGGCTCATGCCCACCAGCTGCCCAAACGTGCTCTCCCCGTTCAAGGGGAAGTAGCTCACCAGCCGCTGTGCCAATGCCCATTTCACTATCGGCTTCACCAGGTCCCGACAAAGGCCGGCCCACTTTATTGGATAACTGCAACAACTTCTGCGCGGTAAAAAAGAGCAAAATAGGTAGAAAATAAAAAAAATAAGTAATAAATTTAAAAAAACATACAAAATATTAGTGGCTATTGCCAATAGGTGCGCGGCCAACAGGACTTTCTGTATTTCTTTGTCTTTCTACTCGGGGTAATTGATTTAGACAGGAGGAAAGAGCACTTATTTCGCCTAGGCGATGGTACCAGTTATACATACATGGGATCCCCCAAGCATCTGAACAATACAACTAAGCTAACCGGTGCTTTCCGGGATTTTGTTTATGGCGTTTAAGAGACTTGAGGTGCTGATCCAGGGTGCTGTGGAGCTCGGTAATCCAGGCTTTGAGGACGGCATTGTGCGCTCGCATTGGCCCCAATACACCAACAGCCATTGCGTCTCCATTCGGTTGCCATCTGATGTTCACTATGTCATACCTCAACCAATTTACTACTGCCTAGCTCATTCCTAATTTCACGAAACATAGGTCAACACTTAAAACCTCGCCCTGTAGTATAGGATAGAAGACTGACCAGCGTAGCTTGATGAAGAGTGAGTGAAGGGAATCGAAGCCGACTGTGTCAGCGTCCACCCAGATCCCTCCGTATTCATCTAGCAGACGAGCTCGGATATAATCCCCCTGATGATTTGGACGCAGTAGCGGAAAGGCCGGGTGCACACTGTCCAGCCAGTACGGAATATCCCTGAAACATGTTTCTCTTTAAACTTCACCCTTTACATCTGTGCCAAAAACAAGCCATCATGTTTATAATCTTATGCATGCAAGTGGACATTAAATTAAGATGCATTTTATGAGAGGCGCAAGAATCGGATGAACATGACAATTTTAACCCCCCTCCCTTTTTATTAATGAATCTGAATCACCATACGTTTTATATAAATCAACAAAGTAGCGTCGAAAAATATGCAAAAATGGGCTTGCAACAGCTCCAATCCTGAAGGGGGGTCGAAATTTAGGCAAAAATTGCGTTTTAGGCCCAAGAAGACAAAAAACCCTATTTATCATGTATTTTTAATCAAAGTATAGACATTATGGGTAACAATCGAAACATTAAAATGTGGCAAATATCACTATGCCCTTTGTGTGATTCAAAAATGTTCATGTGAGATGAAAGCGGCAATAATCTCATCAATTTGCAAAAACTTGATTTTGTATTTTTTTTTAAAAATGAATCAATTTCACCCAAAAACTTATTTTCGTTTTCCCTGTGACAAGTTAGTCTTGAAAACTTGAAATTAAAAGTGGCCCAAAAATATTTTTACTTCACTATGTCTAGATTTGTCTGCTTCCAGATTTATCCTTCATAGGCCAGTTTTGCTAGGCTAAAAGCTTGTGCTCTAAAAAACTTCCTGTTCTTCCTGATCTTCATATTTCCCAATTTCTTTTTGTGACAGCTTACACTAAGCTTTTAGCAAGTATCTACATAAAAATACTGGGTATTTAAATAATTTCTTGTAAAATGATCCCATAAAATAACATAGACCAAATGTGATTAAAATTGTTAGGCTTGAAATTTGATTTCAATGCTCTTTTTGCTGTACCACTGTACAGCTGATATTTTTGGCTATAAGATTGAGTAAATGTCGGCGAATACTGCAGCCACAAAGTTCAGGTAAACTAACAAAAATTTAATTTCATCACCTTTTTACCCAAGTTAATGATAAGTATGGTTTCAATAAAAGATTAATAAAATTGAATTAACTTACTTTAAAGCCCAAGCTCTTTTGAGAGAAGGCATTTTATGTCGTAAAGAAAAAATATTGAGTTTGAAATTCACAGTTTGAGCAATATAAGAGAAAAGGGACAGTGAAGGAGGAGGAGGGAAAGTGAGCCAAAGGGGGACTCCAGTGTAAGAAGGGCAAGACGAGCGGTGGGATTGTGGCAGGCGACGGAGGCAGCAGCAAGGCGAAGGAAGGCTGGCACTGGGCGGCGATCCCAAAAGGTCCAAATAATGGGCTTTCCTTCTCCCGTAGTTCGCCACACCGCCTCCTCTCTCTGTCCCCAAGCCAATGACAGATTCTGCCGCATAGCCGCCAACTGCCTGCTCTTCCGCTCCTCATACCCGTCCATGCTCATCGCTGCTCCTGTCTCCCTTCAGTCAAAATCAATGCTGTTGCCGCTGCTGAAACCTTTTTTGTAGAGGGAAACATGGCATTTAGTTGTGGATTGAGTGTGCGCTATATTTGGTTTGTGCGAGCGGAGCGGAAGCAAAAACCTCTCTTAGCCAAGAAAAAGCTCCATTGCGGAGTTGCAAAATTATAATTTGATGCTATTAGTTTTGTTTGATATAAGCGCAACTGTGAGCAGGATCAATCGATGCGACAAACACAGGTCTTTTTACGAAAAAGTACATCAAAATAGGCTGATATCTGGCGAATTGGCCTATGTTCTCGAGAAACTGTGTAAAAAGTTAAGATTTGAATAAGAAATTAACAAAAAAATGCCGTAAAAGCTCTCTTTGCTATTGCTGCTTCCCCTGCTCCTCCTTTGCTCCTCCTTTCCATTTTTTACTGGGCCTCGTTTTTATTTGGCTGCTTTTTCCAGGGTACTGCTTTCCCAATTGCTTCAGCTAGCGAAAATCGAAAATGTAAAACAAATGAATATGCAAAAGCTAAAAACATTGAGCTGCATAGGAGGCAAACCTCTCCGCCATATCCATGGGACATCCTGGCATATCCTTCACCACTGTACCATTGGTACTCATTTTCCATGGACATAATAGTCTAATGAAAATTGCGCAGTCTTTACCTGAACCCGCGAGTGAATACCTACACCCATTCATGGATGAGATGCGAGGCAGGGGAGGGAAGGGAAGGAGTGGTTGACTCCTAGAACCCCCCCCCCCGAAGATATACACCCCCCCCCCGAAGATATACACCCCCCCCCCCCCGAAGAATAACACCCCCCCCCCCCCCCGATGATATACACCCCCCCGAAGGGTACTATATTGAAAATTTTTTTATTGCCTTAACATACTTCTCTTTACATATCTCGAAATTTAAACTCACGGAATTTTTATATAAACAACTATATACCTACTTTTTACTAGTTAGTCTGCCTACTACCAGGAGTAGTACTAGGATACTGTTTACGGCAACCCCTTAGGCTTAGTCAAAATGCGTGTATACTGTGGCAGTACCACCCATAGTTGCTTAGGAGCCATGGTCCATACTGTGGCAGTACCTACTAGTTGCTTAGGAGCCATGGTCCATACTGTGGCAGTACCTACTAGTTGCTTAGGAGTAAAAAGTAGGTAATTTAATCATCTACATGAAAATTCCGTGAGTTTAAATTTCGAGATATGTACAGAGAAGTATGTTAAGGCAATAAAAAAATTTTCAATATAGTACCCTTCGGGGGGGGGGTGTATATCATCGGGGGGGGGGGTGTTATTCTTCGGGGGGGGGGGGGGGTGTATATCTTCGGGGGGGGGGGGTGTTATTCTTCGGGGGGGGGGGGGGGGGTTCTAGGAGTCAGCCGAAGGAGTTCGTGCGGCACTTTTGTTTCTAAATTTTCTTCCTCAAATCTGGGTTTTTCTGCTGTTTTTCGCCTGTAACCCCCATATTTCGATGTTGCCCTTTCCGCTGCAGCAAAAATCGTATCTTTTGGTGCAGACAGTGTTGAGAAAAGGGCTTATTAATTTTAAGGCCTGGCTATAACCCTCAAACACCTGGGTCGAAATGAGGGGCTGGGCGCTGACGGTCGTTCCGCTCCATCATGCCAGGTACATGTTACATTGCACTTGTTACATTTTATTCAATGATAAATTTGTCACATTTTATCAAGGTTGGCCGGTGAATACATCCATTCATATCTCAGCTGCAGACTTCCCAGGAGAAGCAAAAGGCCAAGGCCAAAAAAGGCTTTATGCAAATGCATCATTTTGGTTGATTGGGTTGCGGCTGATTGAAGCAAAGCAGTAAAGCCCTTATGCAAGCTGGGCAAATGCTCAAAAAGGCTTAATGGCCTTTCCTTTGCTCAGTTGGCCTGATACAAACAGAGCAAAGCGAAGTGTCAGTGCCCAGGGCCTCTTTTCCACCCAGGTGAATAAGAGACGTTTTATGTAATCGAAACAGTTTTTGCGCTGTATCTCCTGTAATCTTGAGAATTGCACAGAAGACTTGAGTTTTTTTGTTCACAAGTCATATATAGCGATTCCAAATCTGTGCTTACTTTTGAAAATGGTTGAGAAACCACAGACTTACTTTCTTGAGTGACAAACTTTCATGCACGGCAATGTCATCAATAATCAGTAACATCTGAACGGCTAAGAATTGAACAGAGGACTTGAGTTTTTTTGTTCACAAATTGTATATAGCGATTCCAAATCTGTACTTACTTTCGAAAATGGTTGAGAAACCACAGACTTACCCTCTTGAGTGACAAACTTTCACACATGCTAATGGCATCAATAATCAGTAACAGCTGAACGGCTAAGAATTGAACAAAGGACTTTGGTTTTTTGACCGCGGAGCGGCCCGAAGGGCCGCTCCGCGGTCTATAGAGGTTACTAAACTTTTGTCCTCATATATATATATATATGTATATATGTCTGGAAATGCTGTCCACGGGCGAATTCTCAACGAATTTGGACAAACTTTTTTTTTCCTGAAAGGTAATGCTATTTTAGGAAGATCTGGAGGGGTAGACCCGGAATTTGAGCATTTGAAACATTACTTTTTTGGGTAGAAAGGTTGAAAAATGGGGTATGCTGTAAAAGGCTCAATTCTCAACGGATTTGAACAAACTTTTTTTTTGCTGGAAGGTAATAACATTTTAGGAAGATCTAGAGGGGTGGAACTGGTCCCGGAGTATTTGAAACATTACTTTTTTGGGTAGAAAGTTTGAAAAATGGTGTATGTTGAGAAATAGCGAATTCTCAACGGATTTGGACAAACTTTTTTTTTGCTGGAAGGTAATGACATTTTAGGAAGATCTAGAGGGGTGGAACTGGTCCCGGTGCATTTGAAACATTACTTTTTTGGGTAGAAAGTTTGAAAAATGTTGTATGTTGAGAAATAGCGAATTCTCAACGGATTTGGACAAACTTTTTTTTTGCTGAAAGGTAATAACATTTTAGGAAGATCTGGAGGGGTGGAACTGGTCCCAAAGCATTTGAAACATTACTTTTTTGGGTAGAAACTTTGAAAAATGGGGTATGTTGAGAAATAGCGAATTCTCAACGGATTTGGACAAACTTTTTTTTACTGAAAGGTAATAACATATTAGGAAGATCTGGAGGGGTGGAACTGGTCACAAAGCATTTGAACATTACTTTTCTGGGTATAAAGTTGGAAAATTGCAATATGCGATTTTTCGATGTAGTACCTGAAGTCTTGAGAATTGCACAGAAGACTTGATTTTTTTTGTTCACTAGTCGTATAGGTCGATTCTTAATCTGTGCTTACTTTTGAAATTGGTTGAGAAAACACAGACTTGATTTTTGAGTTAAAAGGATCATATAAAGGATGCGCTCCGCGGTCACCTATTGCGCTTTGCGCCATATACTTGTTTGATTCACAATTCATACATAACGATTCTAAATCTGTGCTTACTTTTGAAAATACATGAGAAACCACAGACTTGCCCTTTGGAGTGACGAAATTCCATGCATTCATATTGTAAGCTGGAAGGTGGTGTGCTCCGCGGTCACCTATTGCGCTTTGCGCCATATACTTGTTTGATTCACAAGTCATAAATAACGATTCCAAATCTGTACTTACTTTTGAAAATGGTTGAGAAACCACAGACTTTTCCTTTTGAGATGCAATGTTCACCCTCAAAGCAGAAATTTTCCTTAATTTTTGGATTTTGCTGCATGTGAAGGTGTAAGTGCTCCGCGGTCACCTATTGCGCTTTGCGCCATATACTTGTTTTCTCAAAAAAAATACTCCAAAGTGAAAAAACCGCTTAAGCGCGCAAGCTTACTTTGGTGTCCTCTAACTAGGAAAAAATTTTTATGGAAATCCGAGGGGGTGCATTTTCGGTGACTATCCCTTTAAAACAGCCATCCAAGCCAGTGGGCAGAATTGGTTTGGACAAAGCCAGGAAGGAAATGCCAGGAAGGTTTTCTCGGCTGTCACCAAGAGATGCACAGCCTTGCTTCAAGATATTACCACAACACAAATGACAAGTGAAGCGCCGCGGAGCGCACCTAGCGCGCTAGCCAACTACTCAAAAACATCAGCCTAACTAATCAATTTTATGCTTGCTTGTTGTGTCAGCACTTTTTGTTGAATGCATTATGTCATGTGACGCTATCACTGATAACATAAATTGCACCAGCATAGCCCCAGAAAGGAAATGTTAAGGCATCAATCCCAGGGGGACTGTCCAGAGTCCCCCCCGGGGGGACCCCTGGGGGGACTTTCTTTCTGTGGCTCCCACCCTGCCTCTGAAAATAAGTGAACTTGTGTCTTGGGGGGGGGGACTTCCCCCCCAAGTTATTTGACGATTAGCCCCCCCCCAAGACACAAATTTCACTGTTTAGACTGCCGTATCAACTAGGGGACGCGTTAGCGCAGCGTGTGTGGGTATAGGTGAAAATCTAGGGGGGGTGGGGGGGAACTTTCATTAGGGGAAGGGGGGTTCTTGCCTGGGGGGGATCTCATGGGGGGAAACTAGGTGTCAGCCAAGAATTCACTGCAGAGAAATAGGACCTAGCTTCTCGCGCTCAGTCCAGAAGAAGTGTTGCTGCTCGGGCCACCAGAGCTGCAAGACATATGGGAAAACTCAGCGTTTCAGCTTAGGTTTGCCAGGGCTTTTATGAAAAAGTTTAGGATCAAATTCTACCGTAATCAATGAATGCAGACCATCGAGTTTCTTAAAAGGGGGCAATTTCATGTTGGGTGAAGTTTATTATGAGATAAAGTTGACAGCAGAATAGGAAGATGCCAAGCTATTCAGTCTCTGGTCTCCCAATTCCAGCTGCCCCAACTGAAGGTGTGCGCGACTTAGGGATCCTCATGCGCCCCAGCCTTTCCTACACCGCCCACATTACCAGCATGATCAATCGCGCCAGATTCATCACTCACCTGATCAAAAAATGCCTACATGCTGCAACCCCAACACTACTAACTCGTGCCTTCACAATCTACATACGGCCACAGCTTGAATATGCTTCCCCAGTATGGTCACCAGTGGGCATAGGCGAGTCAAATAGAATTGAGAGAGTGCAGCGAAATTTCACTAAATTCATCATGCGCCGCTGCCGCCTGTCAGCCCCTGCTGGTGGCTACAATGCACGACTCTCATCTCTTAACCTGGAATCACTGCATCGGCGCCGCATAATATGCGACCTCTCACTACTCCACACCTGCTACACCAATTGCCTCAAAAATAGCAGTCCCGAAGAGCCCCCTCACCAGATCAGCAGGAAAATTGGCATGGTTGCCCAGTGTTCTTTCCATTTATCCACACAGGCCTGCGTGGGCGGCACCACTTCACAGTGGTAGGTGGAGGCAGGGGTGGAGTGCAGGCACAGTGGCCAAGCCGAGTGAGTGTCTGGTGGCGGCGGGTCCCGGCGGAGGCTGCGGGCGGGCGGCGGAAGCTGTTCCTGGACGCGGTCTCCAAACTACTCACCGACAACAATGTGATCTGACACACCAGCGCCAATGATACACCTTCTCACCTCCTCTTCAGAACACCTTTACATCAGCTGTTCTGTTTTCTCACCTGTGCATTCGGAGAAAAAAGAAAGAAAAAAAGAGGATGAGTGGAAGAAAGGGAGTAATTAGTCCCTCCAGTACGTTCCCGGTCTTTTTTAGAATTAGCACTTTTTGGAGTGCACTTTTTGTTTTTCTGCCACAGTATGTTGAGGCCGAGACATTTTGAGCGGGCATGCTGGCAAAAATCACTAAAAACAATACAAACTGCCTGGTGTCATCATTGCTGTACTCAAAAACCGCAATGAGACTCCTCCTCATGTGCCCCCATTGGTGTGCAGGCCGGATGCACCTGGCAGTTGCCCGGCGTGAGAAGAAGAATAAGTCGCATCGCCAGCTGCCACGAGTGCCATGACGGGGCTGAACATCCGGGACCACTTCCTGGGCAGACTCCCTCTCCTCCATGGACCGCAGGCCCTAAGCAAGCTTCGGCATTGCCTGGCATGGACTCGATGGATGCGTTGAGAGCATTCAGCCCAACCTATGCCTTCCGCCCCTGGGCCTGGATTGGCCACGGTATGAAGGAGCCTCAGCCCACATCATCGAACAAAGCTGCATCATGAAGGTTAAGGCTGCTTTTGCAACAGCCTTGCCTAGGGCTTATTGACCATCGAATGGATTGGTTTTTGACAGAGGCTTATTGACTTATTGTCATCGACTTATCGTTTCGGATAGGAAGAGGAGGGCTTTAAAATAATTTTGAAACATCAAATAACTATTTGTCATCAGAACTATTAGAAGCCTTGCTTTGGCCTTTGACAGCCGAATGGTGATCGGCACTTCCCTCGCTTTCCAAGCCAAAGATCGTTGTGCAGACGCAGACGCAGATAGGGATGCAA
>JASANA010002276.1:0-37874 GCA_030248095.1 Ptycholaimellus sp. GST1_10
CCCATGGCGATGCTGGTAACAGAGGACAGCCTTACATACCTTAGCCTCGTCTGCATCAGCGATTCTTGATGCCTCGACCGCAGCCATTCTTTTCTGGCCAAACCTATATTCACTACATACAGAGTCTGAGTGAATTGGTATTGGGTATTGGGAATGTAGGTGTATTGGGAAAATAAAGTCCTTGATTGAAGGGATTCGATGACAGTGGTGAGGTAATTATTTCAAACGTTGTCTGGTAGGTTCAAAACTGGTGTGCCATATATATTCCTAAGCTATACTAAAATATATGTACTTATATATACATTTATATATAATTCAGAATATTAAATTTAGAATCAATTAAATATAACATAAATTACAATGCCCCCAAACATAAACATTATTTTACTAAAAGTACTGAAAATACAACGCTAAAATATGATTTTGAATGATCATAGGTCATAGTCGCAATGTTCGGGTATAGTATTGATGCACCAATCTGGTCCACTGATGAGCATAAATTATAGTATTATTATTATATGGTCGTTTTATTACCTTAGCACTAATTCCATGCTTGCTTTTAGACCCCTTTGCCTGATGGTACATATCACTTGGTTTAACATGAGATAGTTTCATTTGCTGACATATACTGAATACATCAATAGCCTCATAAACATCAAGAGAGCACATTGCATGAATATCCTGAATGGTAGAGTTTGAATTCGTAGTTTCAACTGTTGAAAAAATGAAAGAACCAGATCCTTCGCTTGATATGGATTCTGTGGTGAATGCTGAGGATGAGCTCCAGGATGTACTAGAAGACTCGCTAAATGAGCTTCTGTCAAACATTGTGTTCCATTCGCACGAAAAACTAGATGTAGTACCCATATAGCTAACACTTGATAGGCTGGGCTCAATTGCTGACAGATAAAATATATCCGCTTATGAAATATGTCTCACTAAAAAGATTATTTTTAAACAAGTGGTACATCGTTTGATCATTGTTGATAACACTCGGAATTTTCATTTCTAAATGTGTTTAAAATATATTGGTTTCTCATGATAATGTAGGATAAATAACACATTGTCATATAAATTATCGTTGTAATTGTCATTTTAAAGGTGTTGATCACTTCGGCATAGTCAAAACGAATGCCACGATTTATTGCGCGGTCGAAGGCCGCCTGCCGCGAAGGGTAGGGCAGTCAGAGGTCCGGAGGCCGTAGGGTATGGGCGCGAATGCTCCTACACGTAGCCTAGCATGTGAAGCAGGTCTGAAGGGCAGGGAAGAAGGAAGGGTCCTATGATTTGGTGGCAGCAGGCAGACTGTCGGGCACACTTCTGCCCGCCTCTCTCTGCACGACGCCCACCGCCTGCCAGCCACGCTCTCGCACCCAGCACGCCAATCATAGTTGCACCGATAATAGCTTCTTCTCAACTCTTTTGTGTTTTAAATGTGTTGGCTTAGACATCTGAATGGACAGAGTCGCTTGAGCGTCAATGGAGGACAGCCTTGCAGACCGTAGCCTCGTCTGCCTCAGCGATTCTTGATAGTAGCAGCCATTGTGCCCCGAACGCGGCCAATTGGTGCTGGCCAAACCTATATTCACTGCCTACTGAGTCTGAGTGAATAAATGTAGGTGCATTGGGTTATATAAAGACCTCGATCGCAGAGATTTAATGACAGTGGTGAGGTAGTTGTTACAAATTTTGTCCTCATACCTGTCGCGGTTGGATAGGTTTTGGCAGTTGCGCAATCCCCGTGGAAGAGCCATATTGCAGCCAAGACCAGCCGCCGTATTGAGTGCATAATTGTAGACCTATTAACTTCTGGTTTCTTTCTGAGCCAGCCTGAGAAAAGCAAAACATCTTTGGAGGCCTCATGGTCATCGTGGCACCTGAAGTCAGTTCATTGATTCTGCAGTGATTATTGTACCAGTCAGACAGAACTAGAAGTCGATAGACAAACCTTCCATTCGCGAAAACCCTTGGTAACGAAAGCAAGGGCGAGCCCTTGTCGAAGGTTCGCTTGCCCATGCCAAAGGCAACACAGGTGAACAGTAGACAGAGTCCTCAGTGTTCGAATAGGCAGCCCAACGATATTACTGCATGTAATTTGGCTTGAACCTCCTCTTCTGCTGGTTCACCGGCAGCTCCTTATCTGGCTTCAGATGTTCCCTTTTCAACTGCTCGAAAAGGAATAGCTGTTCCTCTGGTGAGAGTAGGGGACTGTTGGCGAATTGGGGGATGTCGGTTGGCGGTAGTGGTGGTGGTGTCTTGTTTGTTGGTACTTTGACTGACAACGAGGAGGTTGAAGGCTCATGGGCGCCATCTGGAGCGGAAGTGGCTGCTGAGAGAGTCGTTGGCCACTTAAGCCATTCTATAAGGCTTGCTGGAAGTTTCTTCAAATCACCCATACTAGAAAGCTGGTTTAAAAAGTAACAAAGGGTGTTATGATAGAACTGCGAAATGCGCAGTATATACCTATCAGTGAGCATGAAACCATCTGTCGCGCAAGCGCACAGAAGTATGAGTCAGGTTCCTACCATAGTTGTCCTTCTCTAAGGATACTTGAGCGTGTACTCTGAGTGGCCCTTTTGCCAATGTCTCTGGTGGCAAAAGTCTCCCGCTTACTTCTTGCCCACGTCCCCTCTCTAACTCCCCTACTCCCTTCACTCACATTATACCACCACCCCTCTTGCTCCCCATTTCAACACTTTGAATTGTTTCCCCAATTTCGATTCTTTATGGATTCCCTTTGCCAGTGTTTGGAGCTTCTTTAGCAACGAATATGTGTTGTTTTTATTGCCCTTTAGAGAGATTGATAATTGCCTTCTCTGATTAAATGTTGGAGTTTGCGAGGGTCCATTTTAGTCGTTTGCTGAGTTTAAGATACATTTTCAGTGATGCAACTGGTTATTCCCCAATGTATTCAACAAACGAAGGCAGCAAAAGAGGAGTCAAATGACCATGCACCTCAATTAGAAGCCTGTACCGGTCCTCCAGGCTCAGCCCCAGTCAATATCTATAAAATGTAGGTATCGCTCTTCTTCCACTTCACTTCCTTCTGCATTCATTTGTACATACCTATTACCTAACCATGTTGCCAACCATGCCTCTTTATACAACACCTCATCAGAATTGCTACCAGGAAAGGACTCTGATCAGCAAGCCCCTTTTTTATGGTAAGACTGAGTGGTTAAATGCATGTAATTTTCATTCACAATCGCCAATTAGCAGCCGCCTGTACATCGCCCTCTTTGGCCCCGCCTGCCTCTACCCCGCCAACGCATGTGCTGCCGCTTCAACACCACCGCCCACTCTGCTACGCTCATCTACTCCACCGTATTTGCTTCACTCCTATCATGCTTTCCGTGTCACTCAAATCGTTCGAGTTGGGCGGCCAATAGGAAAAGAATTGTTGAGCATGTATGTGGGGAAGGCATATAGCATCAAAAGCAGCCATGCCTTCCGACCCTGTCATTTCAAATCTCAGCATCAATGACTGTGGTCAGAGTCGTTGGATGTTGAGGTCTTTGGATGTCTTTGATGAAATTAGTATTGGCGGTAAAAACTACAAGTATATGGCGCAAAACGCACTAGGTGACCGAGGGAGCTAAGCACGCCACAACACATGAGTTTTGCACCACATAAAACACAACCTTTCAGGAAAAAAATTGTTGTGGGTTTTCCAATTTCTAATAATTTTTTTCATCCCGGATTTGACAGGGTTTTTCTTATGATTCCATTTATTGGGCTGGCCTGAGGCTGAGGCCGGCATCCAGCACACTTTTCAAGGTTTGGTTTCTAATTACTGGCACCAAGGCAAGCCAAAAGTAAACCTCACCCAAAAATCAATTGCCACGAGTGCAACGCTGATGACATTTCCCATTAACTAATATACGAGCAACAAGTTTATGGACAATGCCTGATTTTAATTCGGGGCATCTGAGCTGGCCTTCGTGATCAAACTACCAATTACTGGCCTTCAAACAATTCCAACCGCCAATTTTTGATTCATATTTTCTGCGAACAAGGCTAAGGTATACATATTTAATAACGATTAGTGATATCTAAACTATTGAACTAATACTCATGATAATACTTCTTTCCAGATTACACGCATGGAATAGCTGTTGCAATAAAAACACATCATCAATTTACATAAAACTGATTCCAACTTTACCTTCCTACCGGGTCGGGTATGCATGTTCATAAAAAACATTCAATAATTTTAAATTTTAAATCATACTTCAGAAACATAAATACATGTTGCAAAAAATTAGCCAATCAACTACGTAAGAATCTCCCCTGACTCAGCAATATCTTAACACGTCTAGCTATCAATCTTTGGCTTACTCTGCTATGAATAAATGGAATCATGCCCATAAAGTTAAAACTTCAGCAGTCATCCTTTTACCTGACTCAAAATAGTTCATCTATTAACTCATCAATCATCAAATCAAAAAGTTCTTCAGAGTTTGTTAATCCTTGTTTGAAAAACAATTGCAAGACAATAAAACGAAAAATGGGTATCAGATTGTATATGAAGTATGGGGCCCACTTGGAGCAAAGATAGACATAAAATACTATGGGGCCGAACGGCACACCCTCCAATTTTATACATTTACCAAGTCCTTCTGAAATTTGCATCAATGGAATAAATAGTACGCAAACACAACGAATAACCATTTTTAGTATTTTATTTAAACTCTATTAATTCGTTTTTTTGCATTTCGTTTATTTTCAATGCTATGAATTGCGTGTAAATATTTTACATTTGTGAATAAATCTGGGGCTTATGCTTGCACTGGGCTTACTTCAAATTGGTCAGAACGAACGAAAATAATTTTTTTGAATAAGGAGAGTTTTCCTCGAGTCATTGTGTCTCTTTCCTCCGCCTTCTGACTTTCAGTTCATGTTCATCATGTTCTTTGTCCCCACAGGAGGGCAGTGAATTCCCACCACTTTCCCAATTCACTTTCACGTTTCAGGAGAGGGGGGGAGGAGGCTCACAGAGCTTTCTGAGACGGGCAGGGGGGGGGGGGCGCGGACTTTGATTTGAGACTGGGGAGGGAGGGAAATTAAAAACACACAAGACTAGATACTCATAGACTACAAGTTGAGCTGGAGACATCCGTGTCAGTGATGGGGAGTCAATACCGAGTCTTCAGGTCTCACACTCCCCTAATAACATCCCATGCCCCCACTAACAGATGAGGCTTAGCCCGAGGTAGCCATTTTAAAACAACAACCCCACTTCTCTTAGAGAATAGCTCAGATACATATATCACTCTGACTTTCTCAGAGAGGAGAGCGTGCTCGGACTTCGACGCCCTCCCTCTCAGACAGAAGAAAGATTACTCGTTCACCCTACAAGTTTCCACCCCCCCCTCTCTCATACATCCTCTCACATTTCTTGAACATCTCTGGTCTCACTCAGCCGGCGCTCCAGATTACATTTACTCCGGCTCACCCTGCCTCTCCCTCTCCCACAGACCAGGGCAGTGGGGCCCTAGATTCCCCAATAGCCATCCATCACTCAACAACACATTCACCTTTCCCAGCCAACATTTCCCTTTTGGCCGCCCTAGTTTGTGGTCGTAATAAATTTTTTTTCTGCTACAATTCATCTCACCTTCAGACTCACCATTTTCTGATCCACCTCCCCTCATATTTTCTCTTCTCTTATCATTTACTCCACTTCTCTCCTCTCTCAAACTTACTCTTCTTCTTCTACTCTCTATAGATTATCCATAGTTGTCAAAGTTATTTTTCTCACTTTTATTCATCTATTACTCATTATCATAAATAAAAAATTCTATCAGAGTTTGTGAATCCTTGTTTAACAATTAACAGAATCAAAAACAAAAAATGGCTTATTGCGTTGTGTTGTGCGTACTATTTATTCCATTGATGCAAATTTCAGAAGGACATGGGTAAATGTATAAAATTGGAGGTTGTGCCGTTTGGCCCAATAAGCGATATTTTATGTCTATCTTTGCTCAAGTGGGCCAGATACTTATATACAATCTGATACCCATTTTTCGTTTTTGGATTGTGCTTGCAATTTTTTTTCAAACAAGGATTCACAAACTCTGATAGAACTTTTTGATTTGATGATTGATGAGTTAATAGATGAATCTGATTTTGAGTCAGGTAAAAGTGATGACTGCTGAAGTTTTAACTTTATGGGCATGGATTTCATTTTTTTCATAGCAGAGTAGCCAAGTCTTGGAGGAGCCTTCCTTCAGTAGGTCTCGTCTCTGGGTCACCACTAAAGGAGCGCCAGGCAGCTTGATCCATCAGGAGGTGAGTGACCCATGTTAGTCATGATAGGATGAAGAGTAATCAGTCGCTTCCGTCTCCAGGCCTTGTAGGTCCAACAGGGCGAGGTGGGTCAGGCAGGGAAGCCAAGAGCCGTCATGGTGTGTCGGCAAGTTTCCGTGGACGCATGTCCCACGTATTGCACCTTCGTGATGGTCATTGGCAGATCCTTGATGTCTCCATCATAGCCACGACAAGCTTAGGGGTCAGAACGCTCAGACCCACAAAGGGACCGATTATCTGCAGCCTTTTGAGCTCCGTCAGTGGAATTGATCCCGTTGGCACATCCCATGGTGGTGTTTCCGTTCCTCGAGTCTGGATGTCCAGTATGGCTAGCTTGGCCGGCAACTTATCCCACGCTCCTGCCCACTGTCTCCCTGCTTCCTCCCTGGGTCTGGCTGAGGTGAGCCGAGGTAGGGAGAGGACTCTAAGATTGGGGGTGAGTCTCTTCAGGTCAGGCATTCGGATGTTCAAATGCTGGTTGAACATCAGGCTCCACAGCTGGGGTAGTGGCAGGCGCCATTTTGCCTCCAGAACAATGTCCTTTGCTGCCTCCAAGTCGATGTGGAGAGTTCGTAGTTGAGATAGCTGAGAGAGGGCGGCCCAGTCCTTGGCGTCAAACTGTGTGCAGCCGTGAATCGTCAGCTTCTCCAATCTTGTTGCTTGTGTCACTACGTCTGCTAAGGAGAGGCCGGAGCCAATTGTCATCCATCTCACGTTTGGTTTCGGGAGGTGCCCAAGAGTCCCCTCCCACACCGCTACTCCTTCTATCCCAGGAGGCAGGGCATTCCAGATCGTTTGTCATATGATGTGCATCCTGAGGACCTTGATTCTCTGACTCTGTTGCAGACGTGGCATGACTGTCTGGTGTTGGGGGTTGACTGTGAGGTAGACAGTGTCAGCGCTCTTATAGCCCTTGAGCGTCCTCATCTGTCTTACTTGAGGTAGGGGAGTGACATAGTTGTGCTCCATGGGCATGTGTAGGTGTGCCAGGGGGAGTGTGGCCTCCAAGGTTCTGACCTGGAAGACTCGGTTCATGGGTAGATGATCCTCACCCATCACTGGACACGGCATGTAGTACTCCAACGCTTCACAACTTAGTAGGTCTATGACGTACTGTATCTTCCAGGGCGTCTTCTTCCGTCATGGTGGTTTGGGCTTAGTCAATATCCTCTCCTCCAGGATCTCGATTTCAGAAGTCGGTCCTTCCTCCCCTGTCCCCCAGGGCAGTTCTGGGAGGGCTCCTGTTGGCAGTTCCCTCACTGCTCCCCCTAGGTTCAGTTCCTGAAACGTGAAAGTGAATTGGGGAAAGTCAGTAGGGAATCACTGCCTACTGAGAACAAAGAACATGATGAACATGGAGAACATGAAAGTCAGGGAGGCGGAGGCGTCCCAATTACAGCAGCGTAATTGTCAAAGACACAATGACTGAGGAAAACTCTCCTTGTATCGTGTTATTTTTAGTTCATTTCTAGGGATCCAATTTGAAGTAAGCCCATGCAACTAGTTAACCCAGATTTTATTCACAAATGTAAAATATTTACACGCCAATTCATAGCATTGAAAATAGACGAAATGCAAAAATAACGAATTAATAGAGTTTAATAAAATACTAAAAATGGCTTATTGCGTTGTGTTGTGCGTACTATTTATTCCATTGATGCAAATTTCAGAAGGACTTGGGTAAATGTATAAAATTGGAGGTTGTGCCGTTCGGCCCCATAAGCGATATTTTATGTCTATCTTTGCTCCAAGTGGGCCCCATACTTCATATACAATCTGATACCCATTTTTCGTTTTTGGATTGTGCTTGCAATTGTTTTTCAAACAAGGATTCACAAACTCTGATAGAACTTTTTGATTTGATGATTGATGAGTTAATAGATGAATCTGATTTTGAGTCAGGTAAAAGTGATGACTGCTGAAGTTTTAACTTTATGGGCATGGATTCCATTTTATTCATAGCAGAGTAAGCCAAAGATTGTATAGCTAGACGTGTTGAAGATATTGCTGAGTCAAGTGGAGTATTCTTACGTAGTTGATTGGCTGAATTCATTTTGCAACATGTATTTATGATTTCTGAAGTATGATTTAAAATTTAAAATTATTGAATGTTTTTTATGAACACGCATATCCCGTACCACGGTAGGTCAAGGTAAAGTTGGAATCAGTTTTATGTAAATTGATGATGTGTTTTTATTGCAACAGCTATTCCATGCGTGTAATCTGGAAAGAAGTATGTATCATGAGTATTAGTTCAATAGTTGTAGATATCACTAATCGTTATTAAATATGTATACCTTAGCCTTGTTCGCAGAAAATATGAATCAAAAATTGGCGGTTGGAATTGTTTGAAGGCCAGTAATTGGTAGTTTGATCACGAAGGCCAGCTCAGATGCCCCGAATTAAAATCAGGCATTGTCCATAAACTTGTTGCTCGTATATTAGTTAATGGGAAATGTCATCAGCGTTGCACTCGTGGCAATTGATTTTTGGGTGAGGTTTACTTTTGGCTTGCCTTGGTGCCAGTAATTAGAAACCAAACCTTGAAAAGTGTGCTGGATGCCGGCCTCAGCCTCAGGCCAGCCCAATAAATGGAATCATAAGAAAAACCCTGTCAAATCCGGGATGAAAAAAATTATTAGAAATTGGAAAACCCACAACAATTTTTTTCCTGAAAGGTTGTGTTTTGTGTGGTGCAAAACTCATGTGTTGTGGCGTGCTTATCTCCCTCGGTCACCTAGTGCGTTTTGCGCCATATACTTGTAGTTTTTACCGCCAATACTAATTTCATCAAAGACATCCAAAGACATCAACATCCAACGACTCTGACCACAGCCATTGATGATGATATTTGAAATGACAGGGTCGGAAGGCATCGCTGCTTTTGATGCTATATGCCTTCCCCACATACATGCTCAACAATTCTTTTCCTATTGGCCGCCCGACTAGAACGATTTGAGTGACACGGAAAGCATGATAGGAGTGAAGCGAATACAGTGGAGTAGATGAGCGTAGCAGAGTGGGCGGTGGTGTTGAAGCGGCAGCACATGCGTTGGCGGGGTAGAGGCAGGCGGGGCCAAAGAGGGCGATGTACAGGCGGTTGCTAATTGGCGATTGTGAATAAAAATTACATGCATTTAACCACTCAGTCTTACCATAAAAAAGGGGCTTGCTGATCAGAGTCCTTTCCTGGTAGCAATTCCGATGAGGTGTTGTATAAAGAGGCTTGGTTGGCAACATGGTTAGGTAATAGGTATGTACAAATGAATGCAGAAGGAAGCAAAGTGGAAGAAGAGCGATACCTACATTTTATAGATATTGACTGGGGCTGAGCCTGGAGGACCGGTACAGACTTCAAATTGAGGTGCATGGTCATTTGACTCCTCTTTTGCTGCCTTCGTTTGTTGAATACGTTGGGGAATAACCAGTTGCATCACTGAAAATGCATCTTAAACTCAGCAAACGACTAAAATGGACCCTCGCGAACTCCAACTTTTAATCAGAGAAGGCAATTATCAATCTCTCTAAAGGGCACTAAAAACAACACATATTCATTACTAAAGAAGCTCCAAACACTGGCAAAGGGAATCCATAAAGAATCGCAATTGGGGAAGCAATTCAAAGTGTTGAAATGGGGAGCAAGAGGGGTGGTGGCATAGTGTGAGTGAAGGGAGTGGGGGGAGTGAGAGAGGGGACGTGGTCAAGTAGTAAGCGGGATACTTTTGCCGCCAGAGACATTCCCAAGAGGGCAACTCGGAGTACATGCTCAAGTATCCTTAGAGAAGGACAACTATGGTAGGAAATTGACTCATACTTCTGACCGCTTGCGCGACAGATAGTTTCATGCGCACTCATATGTATATACTGCGCATTTCGCAGTACTAGTGTAACACCCTTTCTTTTTAAACCAGCTTTCTAGTATGGGTGATTTGAAAGAAACTTCCAGCCCATGCCAGATTATAGCATTCAGGCTTAAGCGACCAAGGACTCTGGCATGGGCAAGGCTCTGGCTCCTTTGGCAAGCGAACCTTCGACAAGGGCTCGCCCTTGCTTTCGTTACCAAGGGTTTTCGCGAATGGAAGGTTTGTCTATCGACTCCTGTTCTGTCTGACTGGTACAATAATCACTGCAGAATCAATGAACTGACTTCAGGTGCCACGAGGACCACGAGGCCTCCAAAGATGTTTTGCTTTTCTCAGGCTGGCTCAGAAAGAAACCAGAAGTTAATAGGTATACAATGATGTACTGAATGCGGCGGCTGGTCTTGGCTGCAATATGGCTCTTCCACGGGGATCGCGCAACCGCCAAAACCTATCCAACCGCGACAGGTATGAGGGCAACGTTTGGAAGAACTACCTCACCACTGTCAGTAAATCTCTGCGATCGAGGTCTTTATATTACCCAATGTACTTACATTTATTCACTCAGACTCAGTAAGCAGTGAATATAGGTTTGGCCAGCACCATTTGGCCACGTTGGTGGCACAGTGGCTGCTACCATCAAGAATCGCTGAGGCAGACGAGGCCAAGGTCTGCTAGGCTTTCCTCCATTACCAGCATCTCCATTGACGCTCAACCGACTATGTCAAGTCAGATGTCTAAGCTTACCCATTTGAAGACACAAAAGAGCTAAGAAGAAGCTATTGTTGGTGCAAATATGGATGGCGTGAATGGCACCGCGTGGCTGGCAGGCGGCGGGCGTAGGCAGAGAGAGGCGGGCAGCAGTGTGCCTTACAGTCTGCATGCTGCCACCAAATCATGCGCCCCTTCCTTCTTTTCTGCCCTTCAGACCTGCGCTCGCATGTCACCTATGTGATGTTGAGGAGCCTTCGAACCTGAGACGTGTTAAAGGATGTGAGCAGGTAGCTATGGGCTCTGACAGAGTAGGCTCCACTGCTATTTCTATAAACCGTGGCATTCCTTTTGACTATGCCAAAGTGGTCAACACCTTTAAAACCATTAGGAACGACAATTTATATTATAATGTGCTATTTATCCTACATTATCATGTGAAACCAATATATTTTAAAGAAGTTTAGAAATGTAAATTCAGACAGCGATATCAACAATGATCAGACAATTTACCCATTGTTTAAAAATAATTTTTATGAGGCAAATTTCATCAGAGGATACATTTTATCTGTCAGCAACAGACCCCCGCCTATCAAGTTTTAGCAATATGGTTACTACATGTAGTTTTTCGTGCAATTGGACCACACTATTTGACATAAGCTCTTTTAGCGAGTCTTCTAGCACACCCTGGAGCTCACCCTCAGCATTCACCACAGAACCAGTATCAAGCGAGGGATCTGATTTTTCACTCTCTCAACAGCGGAATCTACGAATTCAAACTCTACAATTCAGGATATTCGTGCGATGTGTTCTCTTGATGTTTTTGAAGCTATAGATTTATTCAATATTTGTCAGCAAATGAAACTATCTCATGTTAACCCAAGTGATATGTACCAGCAGGCAAAAGGGTCTAAAAGCAAGCATGGAATTAGTGCTAAGATAGTAAAACGACCATATAACTATAATACTATAATTTATGCTCATCATTGGACTATACATCAATACTATACACGAAGATTGCGAATATGATCTAGGATCATTCAAAATCATATTTTGGCATTGTATTTTCAGTACCTTTAGTAATAATTAATGTTTATGTTTGGGAGCATTATAATTTATGTTATATTTAATTGATTCTAAATTGAATATTCTGAATTATATATAAATATATAGATAAGTACAGTATAGCATAGTACAGTATAGTATAGCATTTTAGTATAGCTTAGGAATATATATTGCAAACCAGTTTTGAACCATCCAGACAACGTTTTTGATAACTACCTCACCTCTGTCATCGGATCCCTTCAATCAAGGACTTTATTTTTCCCAATACACCTACATTCCCAATACCCAATACCAATTCACTCAGACTCTGTAGGCAGTTAATATAGGTTTGGCCAGCAAAGACTGGCTGCGGTCGAGGCACAGCGGCTGCTACCATCAATAATCGCTGAGGCAGACGAGGCTAAGGTATGCAAGGCTGTCCTCCTTTACCAGCATCGCCATGGGCGGTCAAGCGATTCTGTCACGTCAGACTAGTCAGAGGTTTGACCTAAAATATATCTAGTCTATTTGAGTTGATAAGAAGTAGTGTAGGTGCAACGTGGGCGGGTGCAAGAGCGTGGCCGGCAGGTGGTGGGCATTGGCCAGGGGGAGGAGGGCAGCAGTGTGCCCAACAGTTTGCCCGCCGCCATCACATTATGCGACCCTTCCTTCGTGCATGCCCTTCACACCACTATCATGGCATCGCACAGCCTACATGTCACCTCATGTAATGTTGATATGAGCTTTTCGGCTCTGAGACACAGTTAGGGCTATGAGCAGGTACAGAGTAGGGACCACAGTCATAATTTATATAAACTGTTAAATTTTGCCCCCCCCCCCCCCGACCAAAAATCCTAGCTCCGCCCCTGCAAAATATCAAAATATTGGGATCTGAAAATTCTGTAAGAAAAAAAGAGCTCTCATTAAATAAAGAATGAGCATCATCTGAAACTTCTGAGGCCTCAATTTCCTCCCAAAGAACCTCCCAAAGCCTTCTGGAGGCCTGGTGGGGACTCGCAAGGCCTTGTCGAGGTCTGGTGGGATCACCCAAGGAGGCCTTTAGCAGGCCTGGTGGGGACTACCAAGCCATTGTCGAGGTCTGGTGGGATCTCCCAAGGCCTTTTGGAGGCCTGGTGGGGACTCCCAAGGCCTTGTCGAGGTATGGTGGGACCTCCCACGGCCATGTCGAGGCCTGGTGGGACCTCCCTAGGCCTTGGCGAGGCCTGGACGGATCTCCCAAGGCCTTTTGGAGGCCTGGTGGGGACTACCAAGGCCTTATCAAGGTCAGGTGGGATCTCCCGAAACATTGTGGAGGCCTGATGGGGACTCCCTAGGCATTGTCGAGGTCTGGTTGGACCTCCCAAAGCCTTCTGGAGGACTGGTGGGGATTCCCAAGGCCGTGTAGAGGTCTGATGGGACCTCCCACGGCCATGTCGAGTCCTGGTTGGACTTCCCACGGCCATATCTGGTACCATCGGCAGGCCAAATGTGGGACTCTTTTCTCCGAAATTTGCAATTGCCGAGTACAAAGTCAAGGAAATACATTTTCTACTAGTGGAATCTGCTTGGACAGTTGCATTTTGTTTTTGGCGCGCAGTTCAGTATCTCTTTCCATGCGCGCCCAAAAACAAAATGCAGATGACGCAGCAGATTCCACTAGTAGAAATTGTATTTCCTTGACTTTGTACTCGTGGCAATTGCAAATTTCGGAGAAAAGAGTCCCACATTTGGCCTGCCGATGGTACCAGATGTTTCTTCCACTTTTAATATAGCATAAATTGTATAAATACTGATTTTGTATTGGTGGTTATTTTATTGGTTAAAATGGTTAAAATTTAGTGGTTATTGGTTTATTGTGTATTTTAAAATGTTTATTGGTGGTTATTTTATTGGTTAAAATGGTTAAAATTTATTGTTTATTGGGTATTTTAAAATGTTTATTGGTGGTTATTTGAATTATTAAATATTTTTGACTGCGGTTACTATAGAGGTCTATAGAGGTTACTCGACTTTTGTCCATATATATATATATATATATATATATATATATATCTATATATGTCTATATATATCTGGAAATGCTGGCCCCGGGCGACTTCTCAACGGATTGGCACAAACTTTTTTTTTCCTGAAAGGTAATGCAATTTTAGGAAGATCTGGATGGGTGGAACCGGTTTCCGAGCATTTGAAACATTACTTTTTTGGGTAGAAAGGTTGAAATATGGGTATGCTGTAAAAGGCTCAATTCTCAACGGATTTTGACAAACTTTTTTTTCCCTGAAAGGTAATGCTATTTTAGGAAGATTTGGAGGGGTAGACCCGGAATTTGAGCATTTGAAACATTACTTTTTTGGGTAGAAATGTTGAAAAATGTGGGTATGCTGTAAAAGGCTCAATTCTCAACGGATTTTGACAAACTTTTTTTTTCCCTGAAAGGTAACACATATTTTAGGAAGATCTGGAGGGATGGAACAGATCCCGGAGCATTTGAAACATTACTTTTTTGGGTAGAACGGTTGAAAAACGGGGTATGTTGAGAAATGGCGAATTCTAAACGGATTTGAACAAACTTTTTTTTTGCTTAAAGGTAATTACAATTTTAAGAAGATCTGGCGGGGTGGAACTGGTCCCGAAGCATTTAAAACATAACTATTCTGGGCAGAAAGTTGGAAAATTGCAATATGCGGTTTTTGTACTCTATTACCTGAAGTCTTGAGAATTGCACAGAAGAGTTGATTTTTTTTGTTCACTAGTCTTATATGTTGATTCTAAATCTGTGTTTACATTTGAAATTGGTTGAGAAACCACAGACTTGCTTTTTGAGTGACAAAGTATCATATAAAGGATGCGCTCCGCGGTCACCTATTGCGCTTTGCGCCATATACTTGTTGACTTTCCCCTTTACTTTGTTAACTTTTTTAAATTATGTTTGAAACAAGTTTTTGACCGCGGCTCTACTCGGTGACTAGATGTTTCAAGGTATTTATTTGGGAAATATTTGTTATCAGAGCGGACATCCACTGCTTGTGGCGATTAGTCCAGACACTAATTGTGTTACTCTGAACTGAAATTTGCTTTGATTTGGGCTCAAGTTAATGAACGGTAGATGTTAAACTTGCCAGTGCCTAAATTGACATTTAAATGCTGAGAATATATGGGAACATAGCCTATATAACCTATATGGATGTATTCCTCGCTTCCGGACCTACACCATGTCCAAACACAACCAACACCAAAAGAGGGCGCGGCAGACCCCATATTACTATATCCCATATATATAGGTATATATATGTCTGGAAATGCTGTCCACGGGCGAATTCTCAACGGATTGCTATATTTTTAGCTAGGTAGTTTAGCTAGCTAGTTAGCCCAAGGTAATGCTATTTTAGGAACACCTGGAGGGGTGGAACCGGTTTCCGAGCATTTGAAACATTACTTTTTTGGGTAGAAAGGTCAGAAAATTGCAATATACAGATTTTGCGATGTAGCACCTGTAATCTTGAGAATGGCACAGACGACTTGAGTTTTTTTGTTCACAAGTCATATATAGCGATTCCAAATCTGTGCTTACTTTCGAAAATGGTTGATAAACCACAGACTTACCCTCTTGAGTGACAAACTTTCATGCATGGTAATGGCATCAATAATCAGTAACAACTGAACGGCTAAGAATTGAACAGAGGACTTGAGTTTTTTTGTTCACTAGTCATATATTGCGATTCCAAATCTGTGCTTACTTTCGTAAATGGTTGAGAAACCACAGACTTACCCTCTTGAGTGACAAACTTTCATGCATGGCAATGGCATCAATAATCAGTAACAGCAGAACGGCTTAGAATTGAACAGAGGACTTGAGTTTTTTTGTTCCCAAGTCATATATAGCGATTCCAAATCTGTACTCACTTTCGAAAATGGTTGAGAAACCACAGACTTACCCTCTTGAGTGACAAAATTCCATGCATTCATATTGTAAGCTGGAAGGTGGTGTGCTCCGCGGTCACCTATTGCGCTTTGCGCCATATACTTGTTTCATATATAGAATCAAATTTTATAACACAAACAAGTATCAAGTATATGGCGCAGATCGCAATAGGTGACCGCGGAGCTACCCCACAAAACAGGAGTTTCCGCCCCACCCCTCCAGATCTTCCTATCCCTCCAGATTTAAAACCTTTCCGGAAAAAAAATTTGTTCAAATCCGTTGAGAATTTGCCCTTTTCCAGCATAGCCCATTTTTCAATAGTTCTACCCAGAAAATTAATGTTGCAACAACTCCTGGACCAGTTCTACCCCTCCAGATCTTCCTATACATTTTTATTACCTTTCAGGAAAAAAACTTGTTCAAATCCGTTGAGAATTCGCCGTTTCTCAGCATACCCCATTTTACAAAATTTCTACCCAAAAAAGTGCAAAATTTCTACCCAACACAAAGACTGCTCTCACGTAGTGCAGCTTGTTGGCAGAACTGAAAACAAATACTGCTCTCATGTAGTGTAGCTTGTGGGCAGAACAGAACACAAAGGGTCTCTCACGTAGTGCAGACTGTGGCAGAACAGAACACAAAGAATACTCTCACGTAGTGCAGACTGTGGGCAGAACAGAACACAAAGACTGCTCTCACGTAGTGCAGACTGTGGGCAGAACAGAACACAAAGACTGCTCTCACGCAGTGCAGCTTGAAGGCAATACAGAACGCAATGCCTGCTCTCACGCAGTGCAACTTGAAGACAGTACAGAACCCAATGACTGCTCTCACGTAGTGCAGTGTGTGTGGCAGAACAGATCACAGAGACTGCTTTCACGTAGTGCAGCTTGAAGGCAGAACAGAACGCAATGACTGCTCTCACGTAGTGTAGCTTGTGGGCAGAGCAGAACAAAAAACTGCTCTCACGTAGTGCAGATGCTCATCCGATCAGAACTCAACGACTGCACTCACGTAGAACAACTTCTCCTCAGAACAGAACACAAAGACTACTCCTACGTAGTGCAGCTACTCATCAGAGCAGGACACAAAGACTGCTCTCACGAAGTGCATCTTGTGGGCAGAACAGAACACAAAGACTGATCTTACGCAGTGCGACTCGAAGGCAGTACATAACACAATGACTGCTCTCACGTAGTGCAGTTTGTGGGCAGAACAGATCACAGCGACTGATTTAACGTAGTGCAGCTTGAAGGCAGAACAGAACGCAATGACAGCTCTCACGTAGTGCAGTTTGTGGGCAGAACAGCACACAAACACTGCTCTCACGTAGTGTAGCTTGTGTGCAGAGCAGAACACAAAGACTGCTCTCACGTAGTGCCGCTTTTCGGAAGAACAGAACACAAAGACTGCTCTCACGTATAGTAGCTTGAATGCAGAACAGAACACAATGACTGCTCTCACGTAGTTCAGCTTTTGGGCAGAACAGAACAAAAAAGACTGCTCTCACGTAGTGTAACTTGTTGGCAGAACAGAACACAAAGATTGCTCTCACGTAGTGCCGCTTGTCGGCAGAACAGAACAAAAAAACTGCTCTCACGTTGTGCATCTTCTCATCAGAGCAGGACACAAAGACTGCTCTCACGTAGTGCAGCTTGTTGGCAGAACAGAACACAAAGACTGCTCTCACGCAGTGTAGCTTGTGGGCAGAACAGAACACAAAGACTGCTCTCACGTAGTGCAGATGCTCATCCGATCAGAACTCAACAACTGCACTCACGTAGAACAACTTCTCCTCAGAACAGAACACAAAGACTACTCCTAAGAAGTGCAGTTAGTCATCAGAGCAGGACACAAAGACTGCTCTCACGTAGTGCAGCTTGTTGGCAAAACAGAACAAAACGACTTTTCTCACGAAGTGCCGCTTGTCGGCAGAACATAACACAAATACTGCTCTCATGTAGTGTAGCTTGTGGGCAGAACAGAACACAAAGACTGCTCTCACGTAGTGCAGCTTGAAGGCAGAACAGAACACAATGACTGTTCTCACGTAGTGCAGCTTGAAGGCAGAACAGAACACAAAGACTGCTCTCACGTAGTGCAACTTCTCATCAGAACAGAACACAATGACTACTTCCACGTAGTGCAGCTTCTCATCAGAGCAGGACACAAAGACTGCTCTCACGTAGTGCAGGTTGTGGGCAGAACAGAACACGAAGACTGTTCTCACGTAGCGCAGTTTGATGGAACATTGAACACAATGGCTGCTCTAATGTAGTGCAGCTTGTGGGCAGAACAGAACACAAAGACTGCTCTCACGTAATGACACTTGTGGGCAGAACACAACACAAAGACTGCTCTCACGTAATGTAGCTTGTGGTCAGAACAGAACACAAAGATGGCTCTCACGTAGTGCAGCTTGTGGGCAGAAAAGAACACAATGACTGTTATCATGTAGTGCAGCTTGTCGGCAGAACAGCACACAAAGACTGCTCTCACGTAGTACAACTTCTCATCAGAGCAGGACACAAAGACTGCTCTCAAATAGTGCAGCTTGTTGGCAGAACAGAACAAAAAGACTGCTCTCATGTAGTGTAGCTTGTGGGCAGAACAGAACACAAAGACTGATCTCACGTAGTGCAGCTGCTCATCCGATCAGAATACAACCTATGCACTCATGGTGTGCAAATTCTCCTCCGAACAGAACACAAAGACTGCTCTCACGTAGTGCAGGTTGTGGGCAGAACAGAACACGAAGACTGTTCTCACGTAGTGCAGTTTGCTGGAACACAATGGCTGCTCTAACGTACACAATTGAACACAATGGCTGCTCTAACGTAGTGCAGCTTGTGGGCAGAACAGAACACAAAGACTGCTCTCACGTAATGACGATTGTGGGCAGTAGCAGAACACAATTGCTCTCGACGAACGCACCCTTCGCATAGAAGCAGATCACAAATACACCACCACACCACAGGGACTGCTCTCACATAGTGCAGCTTGTGGGCAGAACAGAATATAAAGACTGCTCTCACGTAATGACACTTGTGGACAGATCAGAACACAAAGACCGCTCTCACGTAGTGCGGCTTGTGGGCAGAACAGAACACAAAAACTGCTCACACGTAATGCAGCTTGTGGTCAGAAAAGAACACAAAGACGGCTCTCACGTAGTGCAGCTTGTGGGCAGAACAGAACACAAAGACTGTTCTCACGTAGTGCGACTTGTGAACAGAACACAAATACTGCTCTCACGTAGTGCAGCTTGTGGGCAGAACACTTCACAAAGACTGCTCTCACGTAGTGCAGTTTGAAGGCAGAACAGAACACTAAGACTGCTCTAGAAAGAAACAAAAAAAACCACAAAAACATGTAGTGCAGTTTGTGGGCAGAGCAGGACAGAGAGACTGCTCTCACATAGTGCAGCTTGTGGGCAGAACAGACTATAAAGACTGCTCTCACGTAATGACACTTATGGGCAGAACATAACAAAAAAGACTGCTCTCACGTAGTGTAACTTGTGGGCAGAACAGAACACAAATACTGCTCTCACGTAGGGCAGTTTGTGGGCAGAACAGAACACAAAGACTGCTCTTACGCAGTGCGACTCGAAGGCAGTACAGAACACAATCACGTATAATCAGAACACGTAGTACAGCTTGTGGGCAGAACAGCGCACAAACACTGCTCTCCCGTAGTGTAGCTTGTGTGCAGAACAGAACACAAAGACTGCTCTCACGTAGTGCAGATGCTCATACAATCAGAACACAACGACTGCACTCACGTAGAGCAATTTCTCCTCAGAACAGAACACAAAGACTACTCCTATGTAGTGCAGCTACTCATCAGAGCAGGACACAAAGACTGCTCTCACGGAGTGCAGCTTTAAGGTAGAACAGAATACAATGACTGCTCTCACGTAGTGGAGCTTATGGGCAGAACAGAACAAAAAAGACTGCTCTCACGCAGTTCATCTTGTGGGCAAAACAGAACACAAAGACTGCTCTCACGTAGCAGCTTGTTGGCAGAACAGAACACAAAGACTGCTCTCATGTAGTGTAGCTTGTGGGCAGAACAGAACACAAAGGCCGCTCTCACGTAGTGCAGATTGTGGCAGAACAGCACACAAATGCCGCTCTCACATAGTGCAGACTGTGGACAGAACAGAACACAAAGACTACTCTCACGTAGTGCAGACTATGGGCAGAACAGAACACAAAGAATGCTCTCAGGTAGTACAGACAGTGGACAGAACAGAGCACAAAGACTGCTCTCACGTAATGCATACTGTGGAAAGAACAGAACACAACGACTGCTCTTACGTAGTGCAGACTGTAGGAATAACATATCGCAAAGACTGCTCTCACGTAGTTCATACTGTGGACAGAACAAATCACAACGACTGCGCTCACGTAGTGCAGACTGTGGGCAGAAAAGAACACAAATACTACTCTCACGTAGTGCAGACTGTGGGCAGAACAGAGAAAAAAGACTGCTCTCACGTAGTGCATACTGTGGACATAGCAGAGCACAACGTGCTCTCACGTAGTGCAAACTGTGACAGAACTGAACCCAAACTCTACTCTCACGTAGTGGTGGGCAGAACAGAACACAAAGACTGCTCTCACGTAGTACAGACAGTGCGCAGAACATAGCACAATTCCTACTCTCACATAGTGCATACTGTGGACAGAACAGAACACAAAGACTGCTCTCACGTAGTGCAGACTGTGGGCAGAACAGAACACAAAGACTGCTCTCACGTAGTGCAGACTGTTGTCAGAACAGAACACAAAGGCCGCTCTCACGTAGTGCAGACTGGGGGGAGAACAGATCACAAAGACTTCTCTCACGTAATGCAGATTGTGCGCAGAAGTGAACACAAAGACTGCTCTCACGTAGTACAGACTGTGGGCAGAACAGAACACAAAGACTGCTAACACGTAGTGCAGACTGTGGCTGAAACGAACGCAAAGACCACTCTCACGTAGTGCAGACTGTGGGCAGAACAGAACACAAAGACTGTTCTCACGTAGTGCAGCTGCTCATCCGATCAGAGCACAACGTCTGCACTCACGTTGTGCAAATTCTCCTCCGAACATAACACAAATACTTCTCCTACGTAGTGCAGCTTGTTGGCAAAACAGAACAAAACGACTGTTCTCAGGTAGTGCCGCTTATTCGCAGCACAGAATACAAATAATGCTCTCACGTAGTGCATCTTGTGGGCAGAACAGAACACAAAGACTGCTCTCACGCAGTTCAACTTGAAGGTAGCACAGAACACAATGACTGCTCTAACGTAGTGCAGTTTGTGGGCAGAGCAGATCAGAGAGACTGCTTTCACGTAGTGCAGCTTGAAGGCAGAACAGAACGCAATGACTGCTCTCACGTAGTGCAGCTTGTGGGCCTCTGGGGATCGAACCCAGGGTTCCTGCATATTCCGCAGGCGTGCTAACCACTACACCAAGATGACCCTGGTGTAGGGCACGGAATTTCCCTTAGTTTATCTCAAATAGAGATTGGTCATGACAACTTCAAGCCAATCGCGTGGACCACGCGTTAGAGGCTTTCAGAAGTCTGTGGTAATTTGAATGGAGAATGTTTTCCATAGTTTCGTAGAGCAGGAGGATAATGCCTTCTGCTCAAATGAAAACCAGGAGCCAATCTGGGAAAAACATTGGTCACCTCTGGGGATCGAACCCAGGGTTCCTGCATATGCCGCAGGCATGCTAACCACTACACCAAGATGACCCTGGTGTAGGGCACGGAATTCCCCTTAGTTTAGTCCAATGATTAAAATAAAAATTATAATTATTATAATAACTCAATGCTATAAATAAAATAAAATAATAAAGGTAGGAAATTAATTTATGTGAATGGCTTAACAGTTAGAGCAATTATTTCATTTTTGACCGTGGAGCGGCCCGAAGGGCCGCTCCGCGGTCTATAGAGGTTACTAAACTTTTGTCCTCATGTGTATATATATATATCTGTATCTGGAAATGCTGTCCACGGGCGAATTCTCAACGGATTTGGACAAACTTTTTTTTTCCTGAAAGGTAATAATATTTTAGGAAGATCTGGAGGGGTGGAACTGGTCCCGGAGCATTTGAAACATTACTTTTTTGGGTAGAAAGGTTGAAAAATGGGGTATGCTCTAAAAGGCTTAATTCTCAACGGATTTTGACAAACTTTTTTTTTCCTGAAAGGTAATAATATTTTAGGAAGATCTGGAGGGGTGGAACTGGTCCCGGAGCATTTGAAACATTACTTTTTTGGGTAGAAAGTTTGAAAAATGGGGTATGTTGAGAAATGGCCAATTCTCAACGGATTTGGACAAACTTTTTTTTTGCTGAAAGGTAATAACATTTTAGGAAGATCTGGAGGTGTCCCGGGGCATATGAAAAATAACTTTTTGGGTAGGAAATTTTGAAAATTGGGGAATGTTGAGAAATGGCGAATTCTCAATGGATTTGGACAAACTTTTTTTGCGTAAAGGTAATAAAATTTTAAGAATATCTGGAGGGGTGGAACTGGTCCCAAAGCATTTAAAACATTACTTTTCTGGGTAGAAAGTTGGAAAATTGCAATATGCGGTGTTTGCACTGTAGTACCTGAAGTCTTGAGAATTGCACAGAATAGTTGATTTTTTTGTTCACTATATGTCGATTCTATATCTGTGCTTAGTTTTGAAATTGGTTGAGAAACCACAGACTTGATTTTTGATTTACAAAGTATCATATAAAGGATGCGCTCCGCGGTCACCTATTGCGCTTTGCGCCATATACTTGTTGATAAATTTAATGGTTGACTTAAATCAGCAGGAAGGGCATTGAAGTTAACTTGTTCCCGAACAGCGTTTGTCTCTGTAAAGTACAATACTTTCATGATTAAGTCCATGTGCAGGATTGGGTTCATATAGTAAGGATGAGATGCTGAGAAGAACCTTTGTTAGGGTGAGTGATGGTGTCTAGTTTCCTTCCCCTTGTTGTAAGGTTGTTAAGCATATCTGCCCAGTGCTTTTACAAATGTTAGGGGCATACTGTTGAAACAAATGAAATCATTGGAGGGGCAAATTGATAATCAGGCAGAAAGGTTATTTTGAGATGAAACACGCCTTTTTCATAAGGACTCCCAGATGGCCCTCGGATTAATCCATTCCATCAAACATGTTGCCATTTACTGGTTCAGCTCTGCACCAATCGTTTTTCTCTTTCTGCATGGTAGCCAGCTCTTTTTGCAAACGTTTCATATCTGATGAAGTGGTTAAGTCCATATCCATGATTTTCCCATGCATGTTTTATGAGTTTTTGTTAAAGATTAATGAAAACAAAACAAAACTTAACTAGTTGACACAATCATTCTTTCATTTAATTGAAGTATTTCCATTTTCAGAAGAGATTTTACGTTGGAGCATCATTTGAGCTGCAAATAAAATTTTGAGGTGTGGTTTTTTCTCTAAAGTTGCGATATGACTCGATTGAAACCAAAATAACATCAGTTTGCCGCACCTTTGTCAAGCCTTATTTTATTTTATAACAAACATATGATTCAATTTTTAATCGGAAAACGCAATTAATGATTACATTATAACACTCCCTGCAGCATATTTAAGTCATTGAAATCTGAATAAAAGAAAGCCAATCGATGTAAATTCCGAAGTAGCTCAGTGAAACTGAAACAGGATAATTTATTGGGGCCATGCGAGCGAAGCAAAAGCACAGCCCCCTCTTAGCCAAGGACAACCCTTACTACGGATTTTGCAGATATGAATCGATGCCATTAATTCTGTGTGCATGTTATAGAACTGCAAGTGGGCTTAACGGACGCAGCAAACACATACCTTTAATTAACAAGTATATGGCGCAGAACGCAATAGTTGACCGCGGATCTAAACACACCACAAAACATGACTTTTACACCCCACAAAACATAACCTTTCAGGAAAAAAGCTTGTCAAAATCCGTTGTGAATTTGCCATTTATCAGCACACCCCATATTTCAAACCTTCTACCCAAAAATTAATGTTTCAAATGCTCCCGGACCAGTTCCACCCCTCCAGATCTTCCTAAATTTGATTATCTTGCAGGAAAAAAAGTTTGTCCAAATCCATTGGGACTTCGCCATTTCTCAACATTTTTCAACCTTTCTACCCAAAAATTTAATGTTTCAAACGCTCTGGGACCGATTCCAACTGTCCAGATCTTCCTAAAATTTTATTACATTTAAGCAAAAAAAAGTTTGTCCAAATCTGTTGAGATTTCGCCATTTCTCAACATACCCCATTTTTAAACCTTTCTACCCAAAAAAGTAATGTTTCAAATACTCCGGGACTTGTCCCACCCCTCCAGATCTTCTTAAAATTTTATTACCTTTCATGAAAAAAAAGTTTGTCCTAATACATTGAGAATTCGCCATTTCTCAGCATACCCCATTTTTCAACCTTTCTACCCAAAAAAGTAATGTTTCAAATGCTCAAATTCCGGGTCTACCCCTCCAGATCTTTCTAAAATAGTATTACCTTTCTGGAAAAAAAAGTTTGTCCAAATCCGTTGAGAATTCGCCCATGGTCAGCATTTCAAGATATACATATATACCTATATATATGAGGACAAAAGTTTAGTAACCTCTATAGACCGCAGAGCGGCCCTTCGAGCCACTCCACGGTCAAAAAAAAGTTTGTCAAATTTGGTTGAGAATTCGGCAAGTTATGGCTAAAAACTTTAAAAAGTGTATGTCCATTATCCATCCGCCGTGCGCCGTCTGCCATAAGCCAGTGAACAGTGTATCCCAATATAGCGCCTGCCCTCACCAGTCTCTACACCACCTCCAGTTCCGTGCCCACTCCATATCTCCAGTCTGCGCCTTGTAGCATCTCGCAATATCCACAATGAGTGGTCAAAAGTATATAGCACCAATTTTGATATGTAGCGTGTGTAGCGCAAATGTGTAGCGCATATTTCCTTCTACCCGACTACTACCTGGCTTCCTCTTCACCTCTCGGACAGTTCATGCCTACTTCTTACGCACATAATCCCAAGCTTCCTTCGTTTTGTTGTGTCTCATAGCTCCTGCTATACCCAAAAACACCTTCTCTCCAACTAGACACCTCACATTCATACGCTATGCAAAGTATGGGCAATTTCGCAAAGTCATATCAATTAAACATGCTTTGCCCACTTACCTCTGGCATAAACTCAGACTTCCATGTAATTGTTACAGCTCCTAGAAGAACTTTGCAAATTCATTTTGCTTGCATTCAAATAAACTGATAGTGACAGGCTAAAAAAGCGATAAAGGCCCCAACGCTAAATGTTCACAGAAGGGCCATTGTCCTCAAGGTTGTGCATAAACTATCACTGTCACACGGTTTCTGTATGCTCTCAACATGCTCACAACCCCGTCAGAAGCCCCCAGACATGTCCAGGAGCTTCACAAATAAAAATATCTTATTTCAAAGAAGTTCATACAGTTACTAGAGCATTGTAAATTCCGAGTTGCCTCCAGTCAAAAAATAAAATATATGGCATTGCGCTCAAAATTAATACGGTTTTTGCAAGTAGGCAATTTTACTGTTATTACTGTTACTGTTACCATTGTAACAATATCAGCCTCTGCTACAGCTTTGATGTTTGAGTTGTAAAAAATTGAATTAATGAAACATTATATTATACAATCATCAAACATATATCATATAAAAAGTTGGAACAATTCTATCAACAAGAAAGTGATTGCAATTTTTGCCTATTTCATTCTCCAGTGCTTCCAAAAAACTGTTCTAGATCATTCAATGAGGTTTTCAATAACCTGTTTTTGTTATAATTAAACATATCTTTATGTTTTTGCATGGACATCCAATCAAGAACAGCATGCTTATCATTTTCAGCTTGAATATTGCACTGATAAAGTAACTTCATAGTTTTTACATGGTGGCGGTAATCTTGATAGAATAAGTAACATTGGTAACATATTGCACTGAAGGAAAAACATACTACTCCAAAAATGAGTCCACTCACAACAGCACCATAAATTCCTGCTTCGTTCATGCCTTCACACAATACATGATTTAACATTTTTTTTAAATTTTTGTACAAGTGTTTTCTGTTACATTTATAAACTTTTTTGTTATTAATGTAATATTAAATATGGAGGACATTAGCAACAAGGTATTCTCAGTATGTACAGGAGGAAATCTGCCATTATCCACAGTAAACAGAGGCAAATAATGAGAAAAACACAGCTTTTTCTGCGGAAGTTTTCACAGACACATCTCCTACACACAAATCTGGAGTACCTGTTGATACCGCTTTGGTTTGGCGTTTGACATGCTTATAGAGGCAGTTGAGATTGGGCGATTTGAGCAATTTTCTTCAGCTGTGAAAGGTAAACTTGAAGGGCATATTTGTATTTTTTTGGAAAGAATGTATTTTGAGGGAGATTTGTTCCGCCATGCCCTGCGAAATGTACGCTTCAAACGGAGAATGGAATGAGGCAGAGCACAATATGAATTGCAAGGGCTGAATAATGGGACAAAGTGTGCAATGCAATATGTGAGATGATTCATTAAACTAGCATAATAATAATCTACAGTAGCAGCATTGCCCAGTATAATATCCCAATCAACTTTGCTCAAATATCTAATAATAGCAGCGAAATTGTCCTTTTTAAAGCATCTGAATGGATCTGGTTTCTTTGGTAACACTGTATTAATTTTAGCAGTGAATTTGAAAAGGTGGTGGTCATTTTGCAGTTCTAGACACAAAAATCAAGTCAAGTATGTTGGAATTGGCAGGACGAGATGGGTGCTGGTTTAATTGCTGTAAGTTTAGAACATCTGCAAACTCAACAAATTTCGCGCAAGCCTGGCTAGGACGAGAGGGCAAAATATGAAAACAAACATGTTCAGGTAAATTACAATCTCCTAAAATAACAGTAAAAGGCAAATGAAACAGTGAAATGAGTGTGCCACAGAGTTCAAGTGTATGGTCAATGTTTAACTGAAGGTGGCCGATAGCAATTGATCAGTCTAAGTTTGGAAGAAGGATGGTCTATATCCAGGCAGAGGATGTCAAGAGGATTGGGAACCTCGATGAGGGACACCCAACAATGGAGGCGGCTAAAGATATCAAAAACATTGGTCACCTCTGGGGATCGAACCCAGGGTTCCTGCATATGTCGCATGCGTCCTAACCACTACATCATAATGACCCTGGTGTAGGGCACGGAATTTCCCTTAGTTTATCTCAAAGGGAGATTGGTCATGACAACTTCAAGCCAGCAGGAGGTTAATGCCTTCTGCTCAAATAAAAACCAGGAGCCAATATTTAAATGTCGAAGGCTCCAAAGGATAAATCTGGATTTATCCAAGGCTCTCCTCAGTCATGGGTTATCTCTCTCTGGGAGAGATTTTGAAGTCGAGTTCCCCTCAGCGTGCAGTTATTGAACAGGCTTACCATTGCAGTAATCCAGCTTAACGAGCATAACATCATCGCCTGGCAGACTGGTGTGTATCAGCTGTATATGTTTCTGCTTGGAGTTGCGCTTCCAGGTCACCCATTGTGCTTTGCACCATATCCTTGTTCACATTAGTGCATATATGCCGACACTAAGTCATACTGTCAAGCTGATCATATTGTTATTTTAGGACAAAACTCTTTATTGTCATGTTCATTTGCATATAGTCATGGTGACGGTGAAGTTAATGCAACTTATCACATCCGCGGTCATTTTGTAACTTTTAAAGTTTATACCAGTTGTGATTTGGAAAGGTAGATAGACTGAAGATAGAAACTTTTGGGATGGCTGGGAATGGGATGAATAACTGGGACTGGAAAAAACTTCAACTCGGATGTAGAAACCCCGGGTTTTGTTTATTTTGCGCCAACCCAATTTTAGATGAATTTAAATATGCGCTTTTTCGGACTCCAAAAAGCATCGCAAATGAGAAAGGCAGCACATTTCTGCTGCCAATTTGGAAATTGAAAGAAGAAATTGAAATTGGAAGAAATACAATGGACCTTTTGAGTCTGTTCAAGAGTTTGCCGCATCTGGCCAAACAAATCCTGAAGTTCCTGACCATTGAGGACTGGGCCAAACTGCAGCACACCTGTCACACCCTTCGCGACGCCATCTATGACCTTGCCCAGCCTAATTCTCTCCAGCTTATCATGGATTTTGACCAAGGCGACCAACGCCTCCACTTCCTCACCCTTCGACGTCTCCCATACCAAGCCTCTCAGTTCTGTGTAAGAATGGCTCTATGGATCAGAGGGAGAATGGTGTAGCAGGTAATTTCCTCTTCAGATGAAAGCGGTGGAAAATGAGGGCGCCAATCGTGATCTGCTCAAGGCTGGGGGCAGCCGGTGGAACCTGAGCCTGCTATCGGAGCTGAAACTGTAAATCAACCAATAAATGGACTAAAATGCAAAACTGCTCATATGAAGTGAACTATGAGAGGTTTAGTGAGCAGGTCAAGGCTCATAAAGCTGGCTGCTAAAATATTCGGCCCCTTTTTTATATTGCTGAAATAACTAGACATAATCTAAGACCTTTGGTGCCCTTTGATTGGTCAACACTAAAATTTCATTTTTGCAAATGTTGCAATTTTCAAAATGCATAACTTTTCCATCACCTATAGCTCCTGTTTCTCAACGGATTATAATTATTCCACAACCATTTGAACTGTCCTGACGAGTGGAACATTATATTTTTGAGCAACTCCCTAGAACGAACTGCAGCCATGATATTAGTATTTTGATATTTTGAAACAAAACGAGGTATTCTCAGCTATCACCTAGATGCGCGGCCTCCGTTCAAGCATTATTGTCAAGCTACATGAGCAAATTTCAGTCAATATGGTTGATAACTCAGGGATTTAAGAATGGTCCAAAGCCACCACTTAGGCAGACCTTCTTGCACAATTTCAGCCGATTTCATTAAAAAACCAGGGAAATATGATTTTTCTATTTTGAAACATCAAAATGCTAATTTTTAGGAAAAAACCGAAAAATTTTGCAAAACCCTAATAAAGGTCCCAAGCCACCACCTGGGCAGACCTTCAAGCAAAATTTCAGCCAATTTTGCTGAAAAACCAGAGTTGATCAACAAATCAAAAGATTGCACTCGTGAAAACATTTCCAATGGTTGTCGAATCACTAAAATCAGTTGAGAAACACATGAGCTATTTTTTAAATTTGGAAACTTATCAACTTATAACTTAAACTTATCATAGGGCACCGCCTTACAATTATGTCTAGTTCATAAAAAAATATAAAAAGGTGGTCAAAGTTTTTAGGCAACCAACATTTTAAATTCTCAAAAAAGTTGTCCTAAAACATTGGACTGGTAAGTTTTCTGGACTTTGAACCGGAGCGAGTTTTCCTCCTGAAGCTGCTGCAGCAGTGCCCAGTGCTGGGCAAGTACAAGACAGAGAACGCGTGGTTGGTCAGCTACGTGGAGGAAGTCCTGCTCGCCTGTCTCAAGGCTGCCCGCAGCTTCTGCCTGAAGGCAGAGGGGCTGGATGTCTTTTTGGAGAACGGGGTCGATATGGAGGAGACGGAAGATATGGGGGAAACGGAGAACCCTGAGATGAAGCTCTGGCTTGCCGATTTCCTTCGCCATCAGCCCAGCCTTCGTCTGCAGCAGCGTTTCTGCTATGATCATGCTCATCGTAAAGTCAGTCTCCACTTCAACTCTCCCAGCGATCCTCCTTTCGAGTCGAACCGAGTCGAGATAGTCCTTCCACTTCCTCGGCATCCTCGAAGAGTTCATTGGTCAGTCGATCCCATTCGTCCCACTTCCTCCACCTCTCCTCCTCCTCATTCGTTGGCGACACTTGTTCCCTCTTTTCTCTCGGTGGGGAGGAGACACTTAATGGGTCGTCAGTGGTACCATCTTCCTTGGTGTAGTTGATGTGTAAGGCTCCTCCTTCATGCGAGAGCAACGTTCCAGCAGGAAGACAATCCATAGTCTTCTCAGTGTATGGGAAGTCTTCCTCTGGAGAATAAGTGGAGAATGTGATAGAGAACTGAGGAAGTCGCACTTGAGATCCCATTACGTCTCCCCCAAACCTTCCGAAGTAACGGAATGGACAGTGCTTGAGGATTGGTGCGTCATTCCAGATGATAGTGTACTGAGGCTGGACACAACTTTCCTTCTTGACGTGGCATCCCTTGAGAGATCCGAGGTCCGAGGTGAGAGCTTGGTGTCCCGCGTACACCGTCCCTTCGAGAAGGTAGAGGTTGACAGTCTGGTAGACGTGGGTCTTGAAGCAGCAGTGCCACTCGTGGTACCAGGATTGGTTCGTGGACCAGAGGGACTTGTCCATTTTCACTAGTTCCATCCCCCGGAACTTCCTTTCCATCCATGCGTGGTCGCATTCATTGGCTGGCATGCTCATGCTCTCGATAGGGTTGGAGATTCCCCAATTAAGGGAGGAAGTGAAGCCATCCCATCGCGTAGTGGTTGTCATGACTTCCAAGATGCACTGTGCAGCGGGGACGCTAGGTCCTTCAGTGGCTGGGAGCCATAAGTCCACCTCGTGATGTGAGCGCTTGGCTGGTCTTCCGTAGATGGAGCAATCCCTTGTTCGCTCCAGAAGAAGGAAGGGTCGACCTCCCCCGCTGTGTTGGTAGCATAGTTGGAACTTCACGTTCGTTGGTGGCATGCCGGAGTCACCTCTTCGATACTTCCCTCCATGAAATGGCGCCTCCACATCGCCTTGGATTGAACGAGTGGTGGTGGGGGGCGGGAAGGTGGGTCTGGCGGCAATCGGAGTGAACAAGCCCATCACGATCAGCATCATGGCCATCACCCGTTCCCCTCGTTTTCTCTTCACCCCTCTCGTTCCTTGTGGTGGGTTTCCTGTCCGGGGAGGGGGGTCCTTCCTCTCTTCCTTTGGTTCCCCGGTGTCTCGCTTCTGGGTCTTTCGTCTTTCTCTCAACTCCCTCCATCAAGCTTGCTGGCACGCCGACCTCCTTCTCCAGTATTCCTCCGGTGGGATGGTCTGGAACTCATAGTGCCAGTGCTCCGGGGTGAGTTGCCCTTCGATGACACGAAGGCAGCTGCCTGGTTGAGGCTCTACTTCCCATCGCTTCCTCCTTACTTCCTCAATCAGGGTCCTCATCTGAAGCGTGTAGCCTTTCACCTTCATCCCGTTCTCGTCAAATAGCTCCAAGATGAATGGGAAATCCACTTGACTCAGCAGTTGGGTGAGTTGGCTAATGTCCTCCTTGGCTGCTGGGACCATCTCCCTTCTTGGATAGAGGAGGTGGGGAGTCCAGTGGAGTTGCAGTTGTCTCAGGTCTGGTGGTGGAAGTCCCGGAAGGAGCCCTCCTCCCAGTAGGTTCTCGTCCGCTGGGGTTACGACTAAGAAGGAGCGCCAGGCATCTTGATCCATCAGGAGGTGAGTGACCCATGTTAGTCGTGACAGGACAAAGAGTCGATCAGTCGCTTCCATCTCCAGGCATTGTAGGTCCAACAAGGCGAGGTGGGTCAATGCAGGGAAGTGCAGGAGCCATCGTGGCAGTGTCGTCGATGCTTCCGTGGGCACATGTCCCACGTATTGCACCTTTGTGATGGTCATGGCCACAACGAGTTTGGGGGTCAGAAAGTTCAGACCCACAAAGGGACCGATTATCCACAGCCTTTTGAGCTCCGTCAGTGGAATTGATCCCATCGGCACATCCCATGACAGTGTTTCTGTTCCTTGCATCTGGATGTCCAGGATGGCTAGCTTAGCGGTAGCATATCCCACGCTCCTGCCCACTGTCTCCCTGCCTCCTCCCTGGGTCTGGCTGAGGTGAGCCGAGGTAGGGAGAGGACTTTGAGGTTGGGAGTGAGTCTCCTTAAGTCTGGCATTTGGATGATAACGTGTATGTTGAAGGTCAGGCTTAGCAGTTGGGGTAGAGGCAGGCTCCAGTTCGTCTCCAAAACGACGTCCTTGGCTGCCTCCCAGTCAATGCGGAGAGTTCGTAGCTGGGATAGTCAAGCGAGGGCAGCCCAATCCTTGGCGTTGAACTGCGTGCAACCGTGAATCATCAGCTTCTCCAATCTGGGGGCTCGCGTCACTACGTCTGCTATGGAGAGGCCAGAGCCGATTGTCATCCATCTCACGTTTGGCTTCTGAAGGCGCCCAAGGGTTCCTTCCCACGCCACTACTCCATCTATTTCAGGAGGCAGGGCATTCCAGATTGCTTGTGATATGACGCGCAGCTTGAGGACCTTGAGTCGCTGACTCTGTTGTAGACACTGCATGAAGATCTGATGGTAGAGGTTGGCCGTGAGGTAGACAGTGTCGGCATTCTTGAAGCCCTTGAGCATCCTCATCTGTCTTACTTGAGGTAGGGGAGTGACGTAGTCGTGTTCCATGGGTGTGTGTAGGTGTGCTATGGGGAGTGTGGCTTCCAAGGTTCCTACCTGGAAGACTCGGTTCATGGGTAGATGATCCTCACCCACTACCGGACACGGCATGTAGTACTCCAGCGCTTCGCAACTTAGCAGGTCGATGATGTATTGTATCTTCCAGGGTGTCTTCTTCCGTCTTGGTGATTTGGGCTTAGTCACTATCTTCTCCTCCAAGATCTCGATTTCAGAAGTCGGTTCATCCTCCCCTGTCTCCTTCGGTGGTTCCGGGAGGTTCCTGGTCAGCAGTTCCCCCACTGCTCCTCCTAGGTTCAGTTCCTGAATCGTCCTTCCCAGGTCGTCGTCGCTCATGAGACATAATGGGATATCAAGTGCGACTTCCTCGGCTCTCTATCACCTTCTCCACTTATTCTCCAGAGGAAGACTTCCCATTCACTGAGAGGACTATGGATTGTCTTCCTGCTGGAACGTTGCTCTCGCATGAAGGAGGAGCCTTACACATCAACTACACCAAGGAAGATGGTACCACTGACGACCCATTAAGTGTCTCCTCCCCACGGAGAGAAAAGAGGGAACAAGTGTCGCCAACGAAAGAGGAGGAGGAGAGGTGGAGGAAGTGGGACGAATGGGATCGACTGACCAATGAACTCTTCAAGGATGCCGAGGAAGTGGAAGGACTATCTCGACTCGGCAACGAGGATACAGCCATCAAAAGCAACCCTGTCATCAGCCAGAATACACCCCAAATGAGGAAGACTAGGAGAGATACATCCGAGACAGGAAAGAAGATGCGAACGGAGGGAGAGTTGCTCTCGGCCACTCACCCATGGACGGGACCCCACTCTTTGCCTCCGCCCACTGTTGAGAGACCTCACCAGGATTTCAATGACGAGGCGAAGATGGAGGCCATTCATGAGACGTTGCTGCACATTGAGAATTGGGTTCAACACCACGATCCGGTAGGAGCAAAGCTGCACTACGTCGTGGACGAATTGATGGACCTGACTGAGTGAGTGGAGTCGGATGATGAGCATCGGATGTGCATGCTAGAGGAACGCCAGTACCAGATGTTGAAGCAAATGGTCCGGATGAGCCCCACCAGCGGCGTCCGATCCCTTACTGGTCGACAGGACATCTCCGCGGAGATACTAGGGTTGGCCCTCTACATATATCAGTGCCTGGAAGCGGAAGTGGAGACAGTCTACTCGAACCACCAACTTCCTGGAGAAGAGAAATGTTACATCTTCTTGCCTGTACGGCTCAAGGCGGGAGAACTCCTCTTCCTGCCAGATAATGGGGGCACCGACTTGACCCATCACAGCCCCATCACGGATTGCCATCACGTCAATCCTTTTCAGTTCATGGAGCCAACCCACAAGACCTTTAAGAACTTCACCCATCCATTCGCCGCTCGCAACCTAACATTACGTACGACACTCCAGTTCTGTTCACCTCGCGGCTGAGGCCTCCGTTTGCCGATCTCGTCGCTTACTCATCAAACCTACCAGTCGTAGAGAGGAGGCTCAATGGACTGACTAACTACACCAGTTACTTCTCCCTCTATCCCAACAGTACGATCCAAGCCGTCGAAACGCACAGTCACACGGTGAAAGGCCTAGCTGGAACTCTGTCCGGAGGAGTCCAAGAATTAGCCAGGGCCTCCTGGTCGGGTATCAACAACCTCAGCTTTTACTTCGCTGAGCCAATCATCAAGATCATCGGAATCATCCTTGCCATCGTCGTGGCCGGAGTCCTTCTCTTCTGGGCCTCTCACTACACAGCGTATGGAACGAGTGCGTGAAGGAAGGCCAGGAAGTGGAAGGAACGTCTATGCCCACGGAAACAGAGTTCGGGATCGTGAGTGTGCTTCGATCGAGAACTGTCAATGAGCTCTATCCATCTACTACCCAGCGATCCCAGCGCAACCAGGACATCGCGTACCCTACGAGGCTCTCGGCGATCGGTGTGACCTCGTTCCACTACGCTGGCTGTGGTGCCCATGCCACGTTGGCTCTGATGATCCCTCCGCCCTTCCCTAGTAGTGTCGTACTGCTTGTAGCCTAGATCTGAGGTCCCGTTCCTCCGCCTGCTCTAGATACTTGGTGTGATTCCCCCTCACCTCTTCCCCATCGCCCGGGTGCGCTGTGGCGTTTCCCAAGCCAGTTTTGGTGACCTTGGGACGATGAGGCGGGCGAAGAGGTCCATAGTTCATTCTGTCTATAAACCTGCCCCTGTCGCCATCCCTTTCCTCTGCTCGGTGCACAACTAAAGCGATCCTCGCTACGTTCCTGCTGCAATGTACCACAGTTCAGATTTATAAATTTTGGGCACTTTTAGGGTTTTTTCTGGACTCAGGTCAGTTTCAGCACATTTATTTTGACAGAATCAGCTTTGCCTAACCCTAAGCTTCAAATTGATATGCAAAAGTATGGGAAAAACTGCTTTGATTGGCCCTACAATCCAAAAATAGTTGCTTATCTCTATTTGCCAAAAATTGATGCATTTTTTGACTGATTTTACGTTTTTGATCATATCTTGGGCTAGGATTCATCTATTTTAAAAATTCCAATGGGAGAGAGATCGCAAAAACCAGCTCTACAAGACTGCTGCTATAGTTGGGCAACTCAAAAATTTCACTTTTCCATCGACTTTTGATGCCTTATGTGAAACGTCTCTTAAACTACACTGAGTAATCTGGTTAGTAATTCAATTTTGATCTGCAAACATGTTGTTGAAATATTTCTATAATGTTAAAGTGTTCTATAATGTTAAGAGTGTACAGCTTGTAAGTTTTTATGTTAGTATAAATCAAATTAGCAATGTCAATTTGAATCCGCAAGTACATTGTTGAAGATTTTCTATAATGTTAAGATGTTCTATAATATTCATGTTAAACAGCTTCTAAATCTTCTTCAGTTTGTTCAGTGTGGAACCCTGCTGCAATCTGAACATTTGTTTAATTTACATGCACACTTATGAATAGTTTTTAGTTAGTTTAGTGTGGAGCCCTTCTGCAATCTGGCCATTTGTTCAGTTTAGATCCGTACTTATGGTTAGTTTTTAGTTAGTGGCACAGGTCTACGGGTGCTCAATCAGAAGTACCTCAATCAGCCATTTGCTGAAACAACCAACTGTGAGCCAGTGCAATGGTATATTTGACAGTTCATTATGTTGTGCGTTGTGCCTTAAGCACCCAAACTGATTGCAGACCTTAATAACCGTCCTTCTCATCTAAGCCATTTGCTGCTAGGCCCTACGTTAGCATCAATTGTTTGTCAAATAATCATTAGTCAAATGTGAGGGTTCAAAAAGTGAACTGAGCCACTGGGCATCTCAGAGCTCGTCGTGTGGCTTCTGCATGAGCGTAAATTCCCATACGTCCTCACGTGAAAGAGGGCGAAATTTTGATCCCCCCCCCTTCCCTTGCATCCCTACCCCTCATCGCTATTGCTCACTCGGGGCATGGATAACCCTAACCTTCCGTCGATTCAGCTGTGTTGTACAAGGTAGATATGCAACGCAAAAAGAATCCCAAAAAACGCATAAAAAAATAAACTGTTCCAAATGTGTACAAACTGTTCCAAATTTGTAACGTTCTATTGGAACAGTTTTTTTTGACATAACAGAGCAATATATTTATGTTTCTAACTACATAGGTTTGTAACAGTAGTTCTGCTGGTTAAATGTAAACCGGTTTCATGTGTGTGGAATCATTTTAAGGGTCCATTTCATGTAATGAAAGTTAGTGTTCTAACTGTTCCAAATTTGCTATTACTGGAACCCACCATCAAGCGAAATTTGGAACAGTTAGAACACTAACTTTCATTTCTTGAAATGGACCCTTAAAATGATTCCACACACATGAAACCAGTTTACATTTAACCATCAGAACTACTGTTACAAACCTATGTAGTTAGAAACATAAATATATTGCTCTGTTATGTCGAAAAAAAACTGTTCCAATAGAACGTTACAAATTTGGAACAGTCTGTACAAATTTGGAACAGTTTATTTTTTTATGCGTTTTTTGGGTTTCTTTTTGCTTTGTATGTTCTAAACACCTTCTATGAGTCCAGTAATGAAGTTTACGCACATGGAAGCTGACAAAGGCTTGTTTTTTTGAAAGTTACTTTTTCCGTTTTTTGGTCAAAAATGAGTCAAAAATGAAGCCCATGCTGGCTTCCATGTGCGTAATCTTCATTACTGGACTCATAAAAGGTGTTTAGAAGACAAAACGCAAAAAGAAACCCAGAAATCGAGTAAAAAAATAAACTGTTCCAAATTTGTACACTGTTCCAAATTTGTAACGTTCTATTGGAACAGTTTTTTTTGACATAACAGAGCAGTATATTTATGTTTCTAACTACATGGGTTTGTAACAGTAGTTCTGATGGTTAAATGTAAACTGGTTTCATGTATGTGGGATCATTTTAAGGTTCCATTTCATGTCATGAAAGTTAGTGTTCTAACTGTTCCAAATTTGCTATTACTGGAACCCACCATCAAGCGAATAAAGTAGATAGGCAGATTCTGAGTACAGGGTATTGCTTAGAATAGTTAAAAGGACAATGCCTTTCAAGCAAACTCAATTGCAAAAGAGTTAAAGGGTTCTTACCAAGTACTAACCAGGCCCAACGTTGCTTAAGTTCCGACTGATCTGCGAGATTACTGGAACCCACCATCAAGCGAATAAAGGAGATAGGCAGATTCTGAGTACAGGGCATTGCATTTTTAGCGCACATATTTTGAGTTTTCTGACACCGTGTTGGTTTTGTATGCCAGGAGACCTGAGGAAGAAAGTTGTTTGAGGTATTAGTGATTGTGGGGGCTTTACTAGAAGGCACTTGCATTTTTGAAGTGTTTGTACTGTTGTACTTTTGTACTGTTTCTGGCTTTTTCGATTTTTGAAGTGTTTGTACTTTGTACTTTTGTACTGTTTCCGGCTTTTTCGCGGATCCTATTAAAGTTATATCATCCGCATAAGCAACTACAGTGCATGGGCTTACGTGAGTGACAGCTTTTTGTATAAAGAAGTTAAATAATGCAAAATAATAAAAATAATTACAAAATGAATAGATTACATAGATTGGGCATATTATAAGTCCTGATTTAAATGCATGAATTGTCTATGATACCGTTTTCGTTTTCGCTGCCTTTCTTTTAGCTTGGCCTCCCATTCTAACCAACCTAGATGCCATTCCCACTGTACTGGCAAGCAAATCCAACCAACGCAACAGCAAGTTAGAATGCTGACCAACATTATGGACATAGCTGGAGCAATGAAAAATGTTATGAATAAATGAAAATGTGGATGCAGCCAAAATGCTAAGTCTTCTGCAGAAAGAGGACACCCTTGGTCATAAAACCTATTCAGCTCCTTAGCTAGCTCAGATGTACCGTCACTGCATAAATTACATCTAATTATGAACAGAAGCCACAGAATGAGTACCCAACCATTTTTATAAGTCAACATAAATTACAAATTGGTTTCTGATTGTTTGTGTTACATTCATATTTCGAGTCGTATTTATTGCTGCATATTGATTTCATGTTAATGTCTTAACTTTAGAAAAACAGGACTTTCAAAAGATTAAAAGCTGTTGAAGATGAAGCATGCGGAGTGGATGGAGACAGTGGAATTCTGCTTGAGAATCCCCTCCCGC
>JASANA010002279.1:0-49952 GCA_030248095.1 Ptycholaimellus sp. GST1_10
ATGCAAATTGGATCCACAATTGTGGTTAGTTCTGCAGCTAGCTACAATGTGGTAGGTCGTTCAATTTGGATCCACAATCGTGGTTAGTTCTTCAGTTAGCCACTGTGTGGTAGGTCGTGCAAATTGGATCCACAATCGTGGTTAGTTCTTCAGTTCATCACATTGTGGTAGGTCGTGCAAATTGGGTCCACAATTGTGGTTTGTTCTTCAGTTCATCAACAATGTGGTAGGTCGTGCAAATTGGATCCACAATTGTGGTTAGTTCTTCAGTTAGCCACAATGTGGTAGGTCGTGCAAACTGGATCCACAATTGTGGTTAGTTCTTCAGTTAGCCACAATGTGGTAGGTCGTGCAAATTGGATCCACAATTGTGGTTAGTTCTTCAGTTAGCCACAATGCGGTAGGTCGTGCAAATTGGATCCACAATCGTGGTTAGTTCTTCAGTTACCCACTTTGTGGTTGGTCGTCCATATTGGATCCACAATTGTGGTTAGTTCTTCAGTTAGCCACAATGTGGTAGGTCGTGCAAATTGGATCCACAATTGTGGTTAGTTCTTTCAGTTAGCCACAATGTGGTAGGTCGTGCAAATTGGATCCACAATTGTGGTTAGTTCTTCAGTTAGCCACAATGTGGTAGGTCGTGCAAATTGGATCCACAATTGTGGTTAGTTCTTCAGTTAGCCACAATGTGGTAGGTCGTGCAAATTGGATCCACAATTGTGGTTAGTTCTTCAGTTAGCCACAATGTGGTAGGTCGTGCAAATTGGATCCACAATTGTGGTTAGTTCTTCAGTTAGCCACACTGTGGTAGGTCGTGCATATTGGATCCACAATTGTGGTTAGTTCTTCAGTTAGCCACAATGTGGTAGGTCGTGCAAATTGGATCCACAATTGTGGTTAGTTCTTCAGTTAGCCACAATGTGGTAGGTCGTGCAAATTGGATCCACAATTGTGGTTAGTTTTTCAGTTAGCCACAATAGTGGTACGTCGTGCAAATTGGGTCCACAATTGTGGTTAGTTCTTCAGTTAGTCACAGTGTGGTAGGTCGTGCAAATTGGATCAACAATTGTGGTTAGTTCTTCAGTTAGCCACAATGTGGTAGGTCGTGCAAATTGGATCCACAATTGTGGTTAGTTCTTCAGTTAGCCACAATGTGGCAGGTTGTGCAAATTGGATCTACAATTGTGGTAGTTCTTCAGTTAGTCACAATGTGCTAGGTCGTGCAAATTGGTTCCACAATTGTGGTTAGTTCTTCAGTTAGCCACAATGTGGTAGGTCGTGCAAATTGGATCCACAATTGTGGTTAGTTCTGCAGCTCGGTACAATGTGGTAGGTCGTTCAATTTGGATCCACAATTGTGGTTAGTTCTTTTGTTAGCCACTATGTGGTAGGTCGTGCATATTGGATCCACAATTGTGGTTAGTTCTTCAGTTAGCCACAATGTGGTAGGTCGTGCAAATTGGATCCACAATTGTGGTTAGTTCTTCAGTTAGCCACAATGTGGTAGGTCGTGCAAATTGGATCCACAATTGTGGTTCGTTCTTCAGTTAGCCACAATGTGGTAGGTCGTGCAAATTGGATCCACAATTGTGGTTAGTTCTTCAGTTAGCCACAATGTGGTAGGTCGTGCAAATTGGATCCACAATTGTGGTTAGTTCTTCAGTTAGCCACAATGTGGTAGGTCGTGCAAATTGGATCCACAATTGTGGTTAGTTCTTCAGTTAGCCACAATGTGGTAGGTCGTGCAAATTGGATCCACAATTGTGGTTAGTTCTTCAGTTAGCCACAATGTGGTAGGTCGTGCAAATTGGATCCACAATTGTGGTTAGTTCTTCAGTTAGCCACAATGTGGTAGGTCGTGCAAATTGGATCCACAATTGTGGTTAGTTCTTCAGTTAGCCACAATGTGGTAGGTCGTGCAAATTGGATCCACAATTGTGGTTAGTTCTTCAGTTAGCCACAATGTGGTAGGTCGTGCAAATTGGATCCACAATTGTGGTTAGTTCTTCAGTTAGCCACAATGTGGTAGGTCGTGCAAATTGGATCCACAATTGTGGTTAGTTCTTCAGTTAGCCACAATGTGGTAGGTCGTGCAAATTGGATCCACAATTGTGGTTAGTTCTTCAGTTATCCACAATGTAGTATGCCGTGCAATTGGATCCATAATTGTGGTCAGTTCTTCAGTTAGCCACAATGTGGTAGGTCATGCAAATTGGATCCACAATTGTGGTTAGTTCTTCAGTTAGCCATAATGTGGTATGTCGTGTACTTGGTTCCACAATTGTGGTTAGTTCTTCAGTTAGCCACAATGTGGTAGGTCGTGCAAATTGGATCCACAATTGTGGTTAGTTCTTCAGTTAGCCACAATGTGGTAGGTCGTGCAAATTGGATCCACAATTGTGGTTAGTTCTTCAGTTAGCCACAATGTGGTAGGTCGTGCAAATTGGATCCACAATTGTGGTTAGTTCTTCAGTTAGCCACAATGTGGTAGGTCGTGCAAATTGGATCCACAATTGTGGTTAGTTCTTCAGTTAGCCACAATGTGGTAGGTCGTGCAAATTGGATCCACAATTGTGGTTAGTTCTTCAGTTAGCCACAATGTGGTAGGTCGTGCAAATTGGATCCACAATTGTGGTTAGTTCTTCAGTTAGCCACAATGTGGTAGGTCGTGCAAATTGGATCCACAATTGTGGTTAGTTCTTCAGTTAGCCACAATGTGGTAGGTCGTGCAAATTGGATCCACAATTGTGGTTAGTTCTTCAGTTAGCCACAATGTGGTAGGTCGTGCAAATTGGATCCACAATTGTGGTTAGTTCTTCAGTTAGCCACAATGTGGTAGGTCGTGCAAATTGGATCCACAATTGTGGTTAGTTCTTCAGTTAGCCACAATGTGGTAGGTCGTGCAAATTGGATCCACAATTGTGGTTAGTTCTTCAGCTCGTTACAATGTGGTAGGTCGTTCAATTTGGATCCACAATTGTGGTTAGTTCTTTTGTTAGCCACTATGTGGTAGGTCGTGCAAATTGGATCCACAATCGTGGTTAGTTCTTCAGTTAGCCACAATGTGGTAGGTCATGCAAATTGGATCCACAATTGTGGTTAGTTCTTCAGTTCATCACAATGTGGTAGGTCGTGCAAATTGGGTCCACAATTGTGGTTTGTTCTTCAGTTAGCAACAATAGGGTAAGTCGTGCAAATTGGATCCACAATTGTGGTTACTTCAATCATGGGCAGTTGCACTGTGCGGCCCCCTGGCCCGGTTCTTTGGCACCCCCAACAATCCATCGGAAGGTTTTTCCCCCGTGCGGGGTTTCAGGGTTCCTCCCCCCCCCCGCTCTTCCCCGTGCGGGGAGGGTGGGCCCCTCTGTACAGGGCCCCAGCGCCCTCTTAAATTTGGGGTTTTTGTCCCCCGGGCCCAACGCCCCGTCTTTAGGAGCCACCACATACGCACCACAAAGCATATCTCACGCAGCGCTTTTCTGGGGGCTGCTCCACCCATGCTTGTCCCAGTGCAGTGAGGATGGGCCCATCTGAACAGTGCCACAGCGCCCTTCAATCATGGGCAGTTGCACTGCGCAGATCACATGGCCTGATCTATAGCAACACCTAACATGCATCAAAAAGTTGTTCTCAGGTAGCGCGATTTCTGTGTACTGCTCCACCCATGCTTGTCCCAGTGCAGTGAGGATGGGCCCATCTGAACAGTGACACAGCGCCCTTCAATCATGAGCAGGTGCACTGTGCAGCTCCCATGGCCAGATCTGTAGCAACACCAAACATGCATCAGAAAGCTGTTCGCATGTAGCGCGATTTCAGTGTACTGCCCCACCCATGCTTGTCCCAGTGCAGTGAGGATAGGCCCATCTGAACAGTGCCACAGCGCCCTTCAATCATGGGCAGTTGCACTGTGCAGCTCCCATGGCCTGATCTGTAGCAACGCCAAACATGCATCAGAAAGCTGCTCTCATGTAGTGGGATTTCAGTGTACTGCCCCACCCATGCTTGTCACATTGCAGTGAGGATGGGCCCATCTGAACAGTGCCACAGCGCCCTTCAATCATGGGCAGTTGCACTGCGCAGCTCCCATGTCCTGATCTGTAGCAACACCAAGCATGCATAAGAACACAGCTCTCACGTAGCGCGATTTCAGTGTACTGCTCCACCCATGCTTGTCCCAGTGCAGTGAGGATGGGCCCATCTGAACAGTGCCACAGCGCCCTTCAATCATGGGCAGTTGCACTGTGCAGCTCCCATGGCCTGATCTGTAGCAACACCAAACATGCATCAGAAAGCTGTTCTCAGGTGGCGCAATTTTAGAGTACTGCTCCACCCATGATTGTCCCAGTACAGTGAGGATGGGCCCATCTGAACAGTGCCACAGCGCCCTTCAATCATGTGCAGTTGCACTGCGCAGCTCCCATGGCCTGGTCTGTAGCAACACCAAACATGCACCAGAAAGCTGTTCTCACGTAGCGAGCTTTCAGTGTACTGCTCCACTCATGCTTGTCCCAGTGCAGTGAGGATGGGTCCATCTGATCAGTGCCACAGCGCCCTTCAATCATGGGCAGTTGTACTGCGCAGATCACATGGCCTGATCTGTAGCAACACCTAACATGCATCAAAAAAGTTGTTCTCATGTAGCGCGATTTCAGTGTACTGCTCCACCCATGCTTGTCTGTTGGTTGACAGCCAGTTCTGTTGGTTGACAGCCAGTTGATTGCCAACAACCGGTTGATTTGACTGATACAGACACGTCTGCCTACGCATTGTACGCGGCCAGTTCAGTCTGTGGCATTTGCCTCTTTCATGATGTTTCCTTTCCTTGCATTTACGTTCTTGGAAAGCCTCCCAAACTTTGGTTTGAAAAACAAGCAGTTTAAAAACTAGTGGAGCGACAATGGGCTAAGCAGTGTCCGCGATGATGCTGATGAGGATGATGCTGGAGGTGCCAGGCAGGTATTCCATGCTGAGGTTCATAATCAACTTGATTGATCAGGCTGCGCAAGAGACACTTATCTATGCCATCAAAGTGCACACTGTGATGAGCTAGGCCATAGTGGAACTACTGGTCATTCTACAAAAAACAGTGCTCAGGGTGACCCAATGATGAGTCCACGCCCATGAAGGTCTGGCAAATGGACAAAACCTCCCCTATCCCCTTTCATGGACTTGCACTTAGTGCACATACTGCAGTCAGCAGTACCACAGTCTCAGGCAAGACTTGCAAAACCTCATTGCCAGCTACTTATGTTGTAGCATTGATTCATTCTGCAAAGCAGGAAAAGCTCCACACAGTTTGATATGCGTTCCCTGTGTCTTATGCGTTCCCTGGGTTTTAGCATCTATTTGGAGCAGTTTGGGTCTCCTGAGAACCTGTCACCCAAGAAACGCCCTTAGATGCACTTCGCCAACTGGTTGCAACCGGTTGATCAGGCCAATCGAAGCGGTTAACCGGGTGATGGCGGAAATCGACAGGTTAACCGCTTCGCAAAAAAGGCAAAATCAACCGGTTAACCCGTCAACATCGACCGGTTGGGGATATGTATCGATCTGCTTCGCAAAATCAAAGCAAAACGAAACGAAACAATTTTTAAGAAGTGCCTCACTCACTGGTTGTGAGTCACAACCACTCCTATTCTGCAACCATAACAATGGATGTGCCGACCAAAGCCAGCACATTGTCCTTTGGTTGCATTTCCGCTGGAGGTGTTTGAAGCAGAGTTGGGCGGAAGCTATTATCGGATGTACTGGAAGTACAAACGGAAGTTAAGAGGAAATGGAGCTACATCCCAGGAGTCTTGGTTAGGTGAGAATCTAAGAGCAATTGCTCCATCCCTAGAAAAAAAAAACCTGGCCCCATTGGGGAGACCCCCTTCCAGCCTCAAGGAACCACGCCACTGGTGACCTGGATCTGGTACAAGTTGGACGCGAGTCCGCACATCCTTAAACCAAGTTGATTTAATTTACCTGGATTCTTAAAGGGAGGGTATAGGAAATGACGGTGTCACCAATTTAACTGAGACTTAATGGAAAGATATCTTGTAAGGCATGTATCTTGCAAGGCATGTTAACTACTCCCAAAACAGCTGACTTTCAGATAAAGCGTTGTTAAATAGTTAAATTTAAAAGCTAGTTTTGGATTAAAATGATCAAGCAGACTGCAGCTCACCTGAGCAATTTCTAAACAAGTATAATGGTGCAAAGCACAATAGGTGACCGCGAAGCACTAGTTTGCTATCAGTAAAAGGAAAAGTCTGTGTTTATCAACCAATTTCAAAAGTAAGCACATTATTAGATCAGCAGTTATGAATTGTGAACAAAAAAACTCAAGTCTTGTGTGCAATTTCTAGCCATTCAACATGTCAATTCTTGACTCAAAAGGAAAAGTCTGTGGTTTTGCAACCAAATTCAAAAGTAAGCACATATTTAGAATCAGCAGTTTTGAATTGTGAACAAAAAACTCAAGTATTCTGTTCAAATCGTAACAGTTCCATCAGTACAGAGCAAAAAGTAAAATGTACGGGAAAAAGTTTTCCCTATACTCAAAAAAGTGATGTTTCAACTATTCCGGCACCACTTTTACCCTGCCAGGATCCAAGCGGCAAGCCTTAGCTTTCAGAAAACGTTTGCCACATTTCATTAAACCGCAGGGCCCCGGCCATTTTTTTCCAGATAGCCCTACATATATATATATATATATATATATATATATATATATATATATATATATATATATATATATATATATATATATATATATATATATATATATATATATATATATATATATATATATATATATATATATATATATATATATATATATATATATATATATATATATATATATATATATAAGCTCTGTACCTTTTATATATTTGGCGTTACAAACGCAAACCCATATTCCAGATTTCCAATATTCACCCAGAGGCCGTTCCAATCGAAGTGCCTGGACATCCTCTCAAAATAAGCGTCTTCGACTCACACAACCACATGCTTTTGAGAAACAATAACATATTTTGTTTCTAAATCTATTCCTTCCACGGTAAGTGGCCTTAAAGGAAGAACAAAATGTTCTGTTTCAGGTGCAACGCGGAGGAAAAGGATACAAAGGAGGCCTACGCGATGGTATGGAAGTCATCGCCTTTGGCCCTGCTGATGACTGGACACCTGTTACCGCAAGCAATCTCAACAACTTGCGCTCCTACATAGGCTCAGCAGATGAAAGGCCAACATCAATCTTCTGGATTCGACCAAAAAAAGACCGCTTGAAACAGTCAACTGATGAACGCCGCCTTTCACAGAACACGTCAAAGAAGATCTACAGGCAGAAAATGACAGAAGCTCAAAAGTCATCTGAAGCTGAGCGTCTACAGAGCCTCAGAAGCAAAATGAGCGAAGATGAAAAGGCAGCAGCGAGATTGGCGGATTCCCAGTCCAGAGCAGCAGCACGAAACAAGAATCCAGAGCCCTCCTTGACATCTCAGCGAAACGAAAACAGACAAAAAGCGGAGGCTTCAAACCGTGGCTGGCTGAGTCAGATAAAAGACAGCATTATTGGCGCCGCCACATCCCTAGCATCTCATTTACACTCAACAGCACCAAAACTAGAAGCAGAAACCATTTATGAAGTGACTCAGGCAGAGAAGCTCATGGGCTTTTTCAACATCATTAAGCCAGGAGTTCTGGAAACGGACTTTTCTGAATTCAACGCCTTCGCCAAAAAAAAGGTTTTTAACAAATTATTAAACTAGAGTTATGTCATTTCAAAAAATCTAAAAATGTTTGTTTTTCAGTAATTAGCCCAGTTATCATTGGAGCAGGGTCATTTTTAGAAAATACGTGAAGCCATTTGTCTCTGGCAGACATTTTCCCTAGACTTGACGAATTGTATGAGCCAAAAAACTATGATTAATTACGAAGTGTTTCTAGATTTTTCTGCTGCGAGGTGTTCTGACCCTTCTTTCACCACGAGTAACAGATGATAGCTCTAGCGATGAGGAAATGCCCGCTAAAATGCGAAAAGGCTAGGTCCTTTAAATCAATTACCACAAACCATATTTGCAATTTGCAGAAATAGCAACATTTGAATCAGAACCACATCTATTTACTACTCACGACATTCCTGCGAACGCCAGTGTTTCATCTGACAAAGAAACGGACATGCTGATTACAGCAGTAAGTGTTTACTATTAGGCTAATGCAAATAATTCAGGAGTGAAATTAAGGAAAAGAAATTTTCAAATTACTTGCTTATGAAAATTTCGTGGGGCATTTATGGGTTTTATTTGCAACAGTAAAATTGGTGAATATTTTTACTGAACCTGTCAATTAAAAGTTTAATAAAGCATTGCGCTTATGTTCAGGCCTATGCAAAGGATTGTGTCATGCAGGAGCTTCGCCGAACGCCTGCAGGAAACGGCCTAATTTTACTGGTGTGGCCTGGTGAAGATGACGGGAAATCTTGCAAAGGGCGCATCTACGCATTCAATGCCTCAAAAGATCTGTTTACGGATGAAAAAGACGAAATTTTCAACTTCATTGCTATAGTTTTATCGTCAATTTGTGACCAAGGTCGGAATATTTAGATTTTGCTAGGTAATTCGGATTCTCCTCACTGGTAGCTTTGATCCCGAGAAACGCGACCTTATCAACATTGAAGTTTACGACGTTAACCCCCCTCAAGTGCCCAAAATTCCAAATGCATCATCCTCCTCTGTTGGTTCATTCAATTTCTCTTGCACTCTAATGTAAGTTCAAGGTTTTGAAGGTCATCAATGTGGAACTTGATCCACATGACATGACAGTTGCACTCAACAACAAATTCAAGTATACGGTCACTCCTCTTACCGTTAGTTATGCTTTGAAGCTGTTGGACAATTACATAATTTTCCTTAATTTTTCAGAATGTTCGCGTCGTTTAAAACTGTTTACAATGCCTGTCCAAAGAAGCTCCATGCAAATTAATTCGATGATTTTAAAGATTGCTTAAAACATGCAAACATTTTGTTCTATCACAAAGTCAAAATGCGTTAATGGCATGAATCGGAATAATTACAAACTTGTAGAGTGCAAACAAGAATAAATTATAAATTGACCTCAGGCCACTTAGGTAGGAGATGCGAGCTGTCATCTGTCTAGCATCATTTGAGCTTGACTCAAAGTTATGAATTGGCCTGGCGCGAAAAGGAGCAAAGCAGAGCATTACCACCCTGTTCACATTCCGGGGTGATTGGTAGTTTTAAAAATTAATAAAGCTAAAGCCCCATAAAAAATCCACGAATGTATCGAATTCTTTCTTTCATTTTTTCTTCTTTCATTTTTTTCTTTCGAAAATTCTTGAATTTGGCCTGGCCTGTGCACAGCGTCAGTGAAGTGTAAGCACCGATGTCCTCTTTTTGACCCAATTCAATCTTGAACACTTCTTACAAAATTCGCTGAAAATCTAAAATCGGTTGAGAATTGGGCAAGTTACAGCCAAAACATTTGGGCCATGCTAGCGCCCTGCTCAGGTCTGCAATGTTTCCGACAAAAATATAAACATAGAAGTAGAAGCAGAAGTTTAGGTGATAGGACATGTCTGGCGCAAGCAATGAGCGCCGCAGGCCCTCCCAACCTATCCAGTATCTGAATGCTAGGCCTTGTCTGTTACCAAATCGTTTCGCGCAAGCCGGCTACAGCAGCTGCAGTTGAAGTAAGACTGTTTTTGGGTAAATCGAGGTCGCCTAACCAAAATATGTTTTTAGCAGCTTGCTCCGATCACGGGAATGTGCTTAAAACATCGAAAATGTGAGTTTTTTCAATGTTTTTCATCTGCGCAGTTTTGGAAAGCTATCCAATCGGATGATATTGCACTCCTTAAACAAATTTCCAAACTGATTGGCTAACCAGTGTCCATTTCGGGCAGCTAACCTCTCTTGGGTTTGGTGCCTGCTTTTTGAGTCCCTAGAGGACAGCCGGGTGTTTGCTTATGCATTCATTTGGTGTGGCTGTAATTTGGCCAGTGGGTGGGGGTTTCTAAAAGAGTCATAAGACCACAAAAGGGGCTAACACATGAAAAAAGCTGAGCACCCGTGTAGCGGGACCCTTGGCTTTGAATTTTGTTTTAAATTTATTTGCATTTAATAGATACTACCTTTACCTGCGAAATTTTTAAAATTAATTGAGAATTAGCTGAGTTACAACTAAACGAAATTTGAACCTAAGAGCTCTTCTGGTACCCTGCTCAAGCCTGCAATGTTTCAATGGACTTACAAAGAAGCAAAGACAATTTGCGTTGATTTGATGATTACTGAAGTTGTTGCATGGTTTGAATTACACTGAGCATGAAATCCGACATAAAAATATAAGAAAATGATAGTAATTAGTAAAACTAAATAAAACAAAACAAGTTAGATAAAAATAAAAAAGCATCCATGAATGCAAAAAAATATTACTAAAATATGAAGTCGCAGCCATAAGTCCACAAAATGCATGCATGGAATAGATAGTGAAGAAAGAAAGTTTTATTGCTGTGTTTGAACAAGAAGCTCTGTTCGCTTCCTTTTCCAGTTGATTAAATAGTTCAACTTTTAATCAATGATAACTTCAGACGAGATTTAAAAAAAAAATTATAGAAAGAAGTAAGAAAACAATCAATTAAACTGATTTTCAGTACAACATGCAGAATAGTAAAGTATGCAATAATTGCATGAAAAATAGAATCCACATATGTAAAAACGAATATTAGGAATCAAAGAAATTTAAAATGATCATAAAATTTGCAGTATGAGTGTACTTAATAAAGGAGTGAAGATAGCCACAAATCAATGCAAGAATGTGAAAACAAGAAAACCACTCGGAGTTTCTGAAAAATACATAAATGCAAAAAATAAATAACCCAAAGCAAGTTCATAAATTACCAAAAATTATGATGTGCGCCGCAGGCCCTCCCAACCTAGTCCATAATATAAAAGCTGAGCCTTGTCCGTGACGTGGACAGACGGCGCAGGCCCAATTCAGCAGCTGCAGCGGAAATGAGCATGGATTTGGGTAATTTGGGGTCGCGGAACATGATTCTGGCCTGACCAGCTTGCACCAATCACGGGAAAGTGCTTAAAACATCAAATGTTTGTGTAAAATGATCATATTGGAGGGTTTTTCGGGCATAACTTTTGCCTGGCTTTGAATTTAGTGATGCAGTTTTTTGCATTCGAAAGATATTAATTTTATCTGCAAAATGGCGTTGAAATTTTTGAAATCGGTTGAGAATTGACTGAGTTACAGCCAAAACAAATTTTAGCTAAATAGATATTCAGGCAGCCTACCCATGCCTCCAATGTTACAGTGGATATTTAAGTGAGCTGTGACAAGACAGTTCATTCGGCAGCTTTTGTCTGTTTAGGCCTGACTGGCTGACTTGATTATGGCATTATGGTGCTGGCGATGTGCGCGCAGGCCTCTCCCAACCTAGTCCATATATATAATAGAAGAAGGCCCTGTTTTCTTCCGGCCTTCGGCGCAGTCTGGGGACAGCATCTTGCAAATATTTTAAGATGTTTCTGGGGTAAATCGGGGCTGCGGAAGATGATAGACCCTGTAAGAGCTTGCACAAATTTCGGGAAAGTGCTCAAAATTTCGAAAATCTGCACCTTATCTTGGTTTAAGATCTGCGCAGGCTTCCAGGCTATCCAGGAGGGAAAAATTTCAGTCATTAAACATAAATATTCCCAAACAAGTAAGCCTTGAACCACTTTGGCAACCTAACCTCTATCGGGTTGGGTGCCTAATCTTTGAAGTCCCTCGAGGACAGCCAGGTGTTTGCTGCGGCATTCACTTGGTGTGGCTGTAATTTGGCCACTGGGTGGGGTTTCCTAAAAGAGTCATAAGACCACAAAAGAGGCTGAAGCGTGAAAAAAGCTGAGCACCCGTGTATCGGGACCCACGCAGCCCAAACCATTGCTAAAATTTGGTAGAATGAGCTTCCAACAAATTTTAACATTGATCCCCCCGATGTATTTAGTGTGAGTTTGACCCCCCGCAGTTTGCCTCCCAATGCATTATGCAGCCCATTATCCAATCTTAAAAAGAGTAAAAAGCATGAAAAAAGCTGAGCACCTGTGTAGCAGGACCCATGCATCCAAAATTCCAAAATCTTGCTAGGGATGCACTAAACAACCCACAAACAATTTGCCTTCAATTTCTTCAAATGTTACAAATGCTTCCCACACAAACCCCCAAAACACTGCTGCCTTTTTTGCATCAACTCCCAAACCCTTGCTTGCCTCCAATAAACTATCAAACCAATGTATCTGTACTTTACAAAATTCCTCAAACTCTACAAAAACATTCTTCAATACCCAAACAATTGCCTCGATGCCCGATTCCAATCCAAACCGTCATACACAAAAAATGCCCAAATCAGTTACCTACTCCCACCCAAAGTGGGGTAGATGAAAAAACGCGATTTTCCATCTCTCATTGGTCAGTTTTTTTCTTTTCTTTACCTGCATACGTTTTTCTATGCATTTGGTGAGTTTTTTAAATCCGTGTGTTTACGTTTACAAGTTGCATTTACCCATACCATCATCTAGGTCTAGCATTGTCCCCCCTCCCGAAGTCAATGTCCCCCGAAATCTATTGACAAATTATCATGCAAGGCTATATACCCTTAAAAAGGGTGCGCTCCATGCAGTAAAGGCAAATTTATTATTTTATTTGTTGTTATTTATTTGCCAATTTTTTAATGTTTTTTCAATTATTTTACCATAGAACTCTTAAATTATTCTATGAATTCATTGCATCATTTCACAGCAAAGAATGCCTTCACGTAGTGCATGTTGTTGGCAGAGTTTACTGCAAAGACTGCTCTCGTAGTGAATGTTGTGGACATAGCCGACTGCAAAGACTTCTCTCACCTAGTGCATGTTGTGGGCAGAGCCGACTGCAAAGACTGCTCTCACGTAGTACATGTTGTTGATAGAGCCAAATGCAATAACTGCTCTCACATAGTGCATGTTATTGGCCGAGTTTACTGCAACGACTACTGTCACGCAGTGCATGTTGTGGACAGAGTCGGCTGCAATAACTGCTCTCACGTATTGCATTGTGTTGGCAGAGTTTACTGCAAAGACTGCTCTCACGTAGATCATGTTGTTGGTAGTAATAACTGCAAAGACTGCCCTCACGTAGTGCAAGTTGTTGGCAGAGTTTACTGCAAAGACTGCTCTCACGTAGTGCATGTTGTGGACAGAGCCGAATGCAAAGACTGCTCTCACGTAGTACATATAGTGGACATAATTTACTGCAAAGACTGCTCTCACGTAGATCATGTTGTTGGCAGTAATAACTGCAAAGACTGCCCTCACGTAGTGCAAGTTGTTGGCAGAGTTTACTGCAAAGACTGCTCTCACATAGTGCATGTTGTGGACAGAGCCGAATACAAAGACTGCTCTCACGTAGTACATATAGTGGACATAATTTACTGCAAAGACTGCTCTCACGTAGATCATGTTGTTGGCAGTAATAACTGCAAAGACTGCCCTCACGTAGTGCATGTTGTTGGCAGAGTTTACTGCAAAGACTGCTCTCACGTAGTGCGTGTTGTGGACAGAGCCGAATGCAAAGACTGCTCTCACACAGTACATGTAGTGGGCAGAATTTACTGCAAAGATGGCTCTCATGTAGATCATGTTGTTGGCAGTAATAACTGCAAAGACTGCCCTCACGTAGTGTATGTTGTTGGCAGAGTTTTTCATCTACCAAACCAAAGAACTGTAATAATGGTCCTTTGGCAGTGTATGTTGGAGTGGTAGTGAAATAAGTGACAGTGCCTGGACATAAAGCAAAATACTGCTGCACATGCTTATCTCGCCGAGCCCATAATTTCATTAAACTCGTGGATCAGAACGCCATTATTAAAAGGTTTATATTTGAGTCAGAACGGAAATTAATGTTTAAGATTACTAAAGAAAAATGTCTACAGAACAAATCATAATTATATTGCACTAATGAAATGAAAAAGCACATATCCAGTTTATTTAAGTAGACACAAGATAAATTATTTAATAAATGAGTATAAGCAAAAACATTGATACACATAGGGTTAACAAAAAAGGGTTAAAAATTAAGAATATTTATGGGCTATTTTTACGGCAGAGTATGAGGAAGTCTTCTACGCAGCCACCAGTGTATATTTCTTCAGTGCCTGACCAGCCTGTACTTGCTTTTCCCTTTGACATCCAGCAGCATCCAAGTTTTTCATGACCTTTGTGGTTTCTGATGAAGACTGGTGCAACATCTTTCACTTGAACTGGTTTCCATTCTTTTGCACTGCCAACACAATCTTTGTATGAGACCCATTGATACGTGAATTTATTGTCATAGTCATTGTTATTGTAGAGCAACACTTGTATTGATCCAACGGCTCCAGTGAATTCTTTGCCAAGAATACCAAATGAAGCTTCAATTTTGTTGCCTTTGTAACCCCAGCACCGTCCAAACACAGGCTCTCCATTCTTATGCCACAGTGCAACGAAGTGCTCCACAAGCTTACCATCTCCTGTGTTGATTTTCTTGTCTCCTGCTTTGATGAGAAGTTCTGTGTCTGGCACGGGATCATGGATACGGATGTCTTTCTAGAGGTTCTCGTGGTTAATGGGCTTACCTTCATCTGGCTTGAAATGTTCACGGACTATCACCAAGCTTTTAGCGATTGTGCCACCACTTTGTTTCTCTTCTTTTCCATTTTCTGCCACAGTAGCTATTTCCGTAGAAAGGTCTAGATTTCCTGCATACAATGATCCTGCTTTGGTGTTCAGTCCAATGCTAGTTGCTTGGCCACAGCGGACAAGTGCATATGTGCTTCCATTTCGCTCTTTCCAAGGAGTCCATTTGTACTCAGATTTGTTTGTGTCAATGTTCCCTTCATATGTGAGAATCTGAATAGCACCTCCAAGATCGCGAGCACCAGTCAGTTCATGGCCATTGTATGGAAAGCTGCACTGCACTACACCACTGTCGTTCCAGGCCCTACCGAAAATTGGTTTTCCATTCTTGTACCATAAAGCAACGTACTGATTCTGGTCTCCTTTAACACGCACTGGATTTTCAGGAAATGGCTCGCCAATCTTGACCCATGCCCATTTATCCACATCCCCAGTTGTCATTGGAAATACTACCATGTTTCTTCTGATTGGACGCCTTGCTTCTGTCTACTTGATTGTATCTTATTGTATATTTGGTTTCTGACAGTTAAATTGATTAAAGTTATACTAAATTTATTTCAATAACAAAAAGTTTATTTTGCAGCCTGAAAATGCTTCTAATATACATCAAAAAACTCATTCTTGGCCAATTAATTGACAATAACCACTCATTGTCAGTAAGCGGATGAATTGTTTCCATTCTCCACTTCCACCACTGTATCTTGCCTCCTCAATTCACCCCTTGATTATAAAGTCCCATCTGCTGCTCTCACTAAACAACTGCACTGCCCCCAGAAAGTTGCATGAATAATGACATGTCCCCCTCTTCTTGTTGTCTCTCTAGCTTGCTGTTATCAGTTGAAGTTTGCAGCTACTGTAATAAATAATTACGGATACAATTTAAGGCACAGGTACAAGAAATGCAGCGATTACAAACTTCATTTTCTAGTGTTTTAATGATTAGTGGTTGCTTAACTAAAAGGCAATGTGAACTTGTTTCTCTCAATGCTCTATGAGCTTTTCAAAGTTGGCCATTTTAATCTTTAGGAAATAGATTTAAATCAATCAAAACAATTGTTATTAAAGTTGTTGCAAAGATTTATCATTTACATATTGAAAATGTGGATAGGATCTGGTGGGTAGGAGCTATCAGTATGGGCCGGACACATTATGCAGTATCTGATGTAGATTCCACTGGGAGCAAAGAAATTTAATGAAAAAATTTCGGATGACCTGGATTGGTAGCATATTATTTTTCCCCAAACCCAGATAATTATTTTGAGTCAAAAAAGGCTTCTAATAAAAGCAACTGTACGGGCAGAGCTGCCGCAAAGACTGCTCTCACGTAGTGCTTGTTGTGGGCAAAGATGCTGCAAAGCTGCTCTCACGTAGTGCATGTTGTGGGCAGAGCTGCTGCAAAGACTGCTCTCACGTAGTGCATGTTGTGGGCAGAGCTGCTGAAAAGAGACTGCTCTCACGTAGTCCTTGTTGTGGGCAGAGCTGCTGCAAAGACTGATCTCACGTTGTGCATGTTGTGGGCAGAGCTGCTGCAAAGACTTCTCTCACGTAGTGCATGTTGTGGGCAGAGCTGCTGAAAAGAGACTGCTCTCACGTAGTCCTTGTTGTGGGCAGAGCTGCTGCAAAGACTGATCTCACGTTGTGCATGTTGTGGGCAGAGCTGCTGCAAAGACTGCTCTCACGTAGTGCTTGTTGTGGGCAAAGCTGATGCAAAGACTGCGCTCACGTATTGCATGTTGTGGGCAGAGCTGCTGCAAAGACTGCTCTCACGTAGTGCTTGTTGTGGGCAGAGCTGCTGCAAAGACTGCTCTCACGTAGTGCTTGTTGTAGGCAGATCTGCTGCAAAGACTGTTCTCACGTAGTGCTTGTTGTGGGCAGAACTGCTGCAAAGACTGCTCTCACATAGTGCATGTTGTGGGCAGAGCTGCTGCAAAGACTGCTCTCACGTAGTGCTTGTTGTGGGCAAAGCTGCTGCAAAGACTTCTCTCACGTAGTGCATGCTGTGGGCAGAGCTGCTGCAAAAAATGCTCTCACGTAGTCCATGTTATGGGCAGAGCTGCTGCAAAGACTGCTCTCACGTAGTGCTTGTTGTGGGCAGATCTGCTGCAAAGACTGCTCTCATGTAGTTCTTGATGTGGGCAGAGCTGCTGCAAAGATTGCTTTCACATAGTGCATGTTGTGGGCAGAGCAGCTGCAAAGACTGCTCTCATATAGTGCTTGTTGTGGGCAGATCTTCTGCAAAGACTGCTCTCACGTAGTTCTTGTTGTGGGCAGAGCTGCTGCAAAGACTGCTCTCACGTAGTGCTTGTTGTGGGCAGAGCTGCTGCAAAGACTGCTCTCACGTAGTGCTTGTTGTGGGCAGATCTGCTGCAAAGACTGCTCTCATGTAGTTCTTGATGTGGGCAGAGCTGCTGCAAAGACTGCTCTTACGTAGTTCTTGCTGTGGGCAGAGCAGCTGCAAAGACTGCTCTCACGTAGTCCTTGTTGTGGGCAGAGCTGCTACAAAGACTGCTCTCACGTAGTGCATGCTGTGGGCAGAGCTGCTGCAAAAAATGCTCTCACGTAGTGCTTGTTGTGGGCAGGCTGCTGCAAAGACTGCTCTCACGTAGTGCTTGTTGTGGGCAGATCTTCTGCAAAGACTGCTCTCACGTAGTTCTTGTTGTGGGCAGAGCTGCTGCAAAGACTGCACTCACGTAGTGCAAATTTTGGGTCAAGCTGCTGCAAAGACTGCTCTCACGAAGTGCATATTCTTGGTCGAGCTGCTGCAAAGACTGCTCTCACGTAGTGCATGTTGTGGGCAGAACTGCTGCAAAGACTTATCTCACGTAGTACATGTTGCATAGAGACGATGGTTTGGGGTTTAATAAGGCATGATGGTTGGGGTTTTGGAGTTGGATGGAGCATGGAGACCACACACACATATATATATATACGGACAGATGGAGAAAAATGGGGTAACTGTTAAAGCGGGCCTTGGCCGCCCACCGCTCCAGGCAGGGCGCCAGAGCTCCTCCGTCCGCCGGGCACGGGTGCTACGGCCCCTACGCTTCGCCTAGCATGCTTCGCATGCTAGGCTATGTTCCAGGGCCTCCGCACCCATTCCCTCCGGCCTCCGGAGCTCTGACTGCCCTGCCCTTCGCAGCAGGCGGCCTGCAGCCGCGCAAAAAATTTCAACATCATTACGACAATTGATCTGAATCACATTCTTGATCCAATTGTAGCTAACAGTTAAAACAACGAAATAACCAATTCCAAAGAACAACACAAACTCCATATTATGTCATTCGGAATATATGCAATCTTAACATTATAAAAAATACTAAATTGCAGATCCAAATTAAACAATAGACCAGATTGGAGCAGAGCACCTCACTGAACAAAGTGAAGCACTCTTCCAGCTGACGCCACAATGAATAAACTAAAGAAATGCATTAGACTTATTAGATTTATTTACTTATTTATAAGACTTATTTATTAGACTTATTAGACTTATTTATTAGACTTTAGACTTATTTATTAGACTTATTGCATTAGACTTATGCATTAGACTAAAGTTGTGACTTATTATATATATATATATCTGCAAGTCCTGGGCACGGCCGAATTCTCAACGGATTGGGACAAACTTTTTTTTTCCTGAAAGCTAAATTTTGCCGCTTGGATCCTGGGGGGGTGGAGCTTGTACCGGATTATTAGAAACATTACTTTCCTGAGTAGGAAATGTTTTTTCCCAAAAATTACAATTTTTCTCTCTAGCATATGAACGGCTAATAATTGCACACAAGACTTGAGTTTTTTTATTCACAAATCATGTATGCTGGTTCTAAATCTGTGCTTACTTTTGAAAATAGTTGTGAAACCACAGACTTACCCTCTTGAGTGACAGACATTCACACATGACAATAGCATCAATAAACAGTAGCAGCTTAACGGCTGAGAATTGCACAGAAGACTTTGGTTTTTTGATTCACAAGTAATATATAACAATTCTAAATCTGTGCTTACTTTTGAAAATGGTTGAGAAACCACCGACTTACCCTCTTGAGTGACATACTTTGATTCATGCCAATAGAATCAATAAACAGTAGCAGCTGAACGGCTGATAATTGCACAGAAGACTTTGGTTTTTTGATTCACAAGTCATACATGCTGATTCTGAAACTGTGCTTACTTTTGAAATTGGCTGAGAAACCATGGACTTACCCTTTTGAGAGAATATGTTCACCCTTCAATTTGGATCTGCATTAATGAATAGTACACTAGCTGGGTCAGTGTGGCGCCCTGCTGTAATCTGATCCAATTTTATATTTGGATCCGCAATTAATTACACAGCTTCTTAATTTTGATTTAAATTTTAAAAATATTATTAGAGCAAAAGCCAAGTCAATCAATTTTAAATTACACTAAGCAATTTAAGTGTTTATGTTCAATTTAATTGTTAGTTTGTTCAATGTGGAGCCCTGATGCAATGTTACCAATTGTTCAATTTATATCTGCATTCATGATTAGTCCTTCAATTTTTTCAGTGTGGAACCCTGCTGCAATCTTTTTTAGAAGTGTCTTTTTATGCCGAGCACAAAGTGCAGTAAGGCAAACAAAAGATGAGAAGATCACAAAAGCATGGTTTAGAGAGTGAGCTGCTTTAGTTGTGTGGGGTTCATGGCATTTAATAGTAAAGTGGCTGCACGTTTTGCTTTTCTTTCACTGTTGACCTGCACCCGTGGCTCCTCGATTCCCACAGCCCTCCATGTCAGAGAGTTCCAGAAACGCCTCAGCCGCACTGGAGAGAGGCGATTTAGGCGGTCGCGTGAGGGGTCTCCAATTTCTTTGAGTAGCCAAAAGGACGAGGATGGTAGACTGGCCCGTTGAGAGGCTTGGTGAGATCGCCGAGTGAGGTGGCGGTGTTGAGGTGGAGCTGGGGCTCCCTCTTCTTTCTCTATCCACTGTCCATAGGAGCGTCCCTGGGTTAGACACCGCCACATGAATAGGAATGCCTGTTCGAAGAGGAGCCAGTCGTAGGACGGGAGGGCTGCTTTGAGGAGGACTTCATCTCTGGCACTGCTCCAGTCGCCCAGCACCACTCTGGCCTGTCTCCCGTAGATGCTGCGAACTCTAGCGGGTGTTGCTACTCTGTCTGGTGGGCAGGAAGTGAGTGAGTGCAAGAGCAAGCCACCCACCTTTTGGATAAGGGCTAGACGGACTGCTGATGGATGGGAGGCAAGAAGGCGACTGAGGGCAACCTGTGACCCACGCGCAGCCCCACAGGTCCTCCTCCAGTGTAAGCCAAAGCTTAGCTGGCTGTCGTGAAGCACGCCCAGATGCTTCATCTGCTTCTCCTCCTTCACTTCGTGCTCCCCAAAGATGAGAGGTGAGGGAAGATGAGCGTAGGTGGGGTTAAGGGAGAAAAAGAGTAGCTGGGTTTTGGAAGGGTGGAGTTGGAGGCCTAGCCCTTGTAGGTGGGTGCGGAGTAGGTTGAGGTCATCCTGCAGGAGAAAGATGTCCCCTTCGTTCAGCACAGGGCGGAGGAGAAGGCAGTCGTCAGCGTATGCCTGGATATGCGTTCCCCAGTGGTAGCGGAGGCATAGGGCTAAGTCAGTCGTCGCAGTGAAGAGTGCAGGCCCCAGACATGAGCCCTGCGGAACGCCTGAAGGTGCCAATCGTTTCTCTGACTTAGCACCACCCACTTTGACCACAAAGCTCCTCCCGGATAGCCAACTGGCCACAGTGTTCACGAAGGCTGGAAGGGCACCTCTACTCCATAGGCAGGAGATGATGGAGATGTGTTTGAGGGAATCAAAAGCATGGGCGACATCCACTGAGACGATTGCCACACACAGGAGTAGAGGGCATTTTACGAGTGACTGCCCCTGAGGGTATTCTGCCTTTAAATTTAATTAGTTTTCAATATATTCAAGAATTAATCGTTGAATTATTATTGATTTATTAAGCATTATGTTCATAACTAGTATTGCTATTCGATACAATTTTTCGCTATTCAATACGATTTTAGATTATGCGTACTCTGCCTTTAAGCTTTATTCAATATCACCCAAAGTAGATTCCAAATACTGGGCTGAAGCCGTGGCCGAATCTTCCTGGACCCCACGCATGCTTGCAGGAGTCCATCCATTGCTGCCAGCGCCGGACCAGACGGCGAAAGCTTGCCGGGGGCCGTGGTGACAGATACGACAGGGCAAAGAGGGAGTCGGAGAATTGGAATTCAGCGATCCACTCTGGGTCGACAGCGGCTTCGATCCACATCATTTCATTGTTGGCGGAGTGAAGTTGTAGCTGAAGCTTGAAGACTATGATATTGAAAGTCAGGCTTCATCTTTAAAGCTAAAATATTGTGTGTGGATATATATTGATATCTGTGTGCAAAAGATAAAGAGGTGGTAGGATTCGAACCTACTAGGGTTGCCCCATGCCAGGCAACGATGGATCTAGACCAAGGCCTAGACCAGTCAGCCACCACCACCCCGAGGTTATGACTCATATTTGACTGCTATGAATCAGTGAGGGTCTGCATGCATTAGGGGTAGGGTATTGCTATTGCTAAGCCTATGAAAGACATGCTGGCTAAGACAGTAGCAGGGATAGTAGTATCAGAAGTGGTACTAGTTCATGGAAAACCTAGTAGATGGTTAACGGACAGAGGAACCCAATTTACCTCATCATTGGTCAAACATTTGACGGAAATGATTGGAATGGCTAAGATTCAGACGTCTGCTTACCATTCACAAGGGAAAGGGAAGTGTGAGCGATTCAACAAGAGTTTGGCTCTAATTATAACCAAATATTGCCACGCTAACCCATCAAAATGGTTGGAATTCTTGCCGTATGCTGTATTTGCGTACAATGCAAGTTTCTGTAAGGTCATAGGCAATACCCATTACCATGCCTTGTTTGGTACTGATTGCCAACAACCCTTGCCTCCAGGATTGGAGTATTCACGGATGGATTATCCGGTGAACCAGCGAGACTATTTGCTGGCAGCTAGAGAGAATTTGAGATTAGTGCAAAAGCTAATGCGAGTGCGAACTGCTGCTCAGCAGGCTGCATACCGCGAGTGATATGACCGTTCAGCAAGACTGTCAGCGCTAAAAGCAGGCGAGTTGGTGTACTACAATGTGTTCGTAAGGAACAAGTTTGAGCCTCGCTGGAGCGCTCTCTGGTGGATATTAGAGATTAAAGGCTCTACTGCTCATATACTCAGAGTAGTGGGCGAGCCTCAAGTGACCAAATGGGTGCACTTAGACCAAATGGGTGCACTTAGATTGGCAGTGCAGTATGAGGATGACGACGACGAAGAATTCGTTGGCGCACCCGCAGCAGGCGTGGCTTTGCCGTTGCCCGCACCAGGGGCAGCCTTGCCTTTGCCTGCACCCGCAGCGACCTTGCCGGCTGCGTTGCCTTTGCCAGTTCCCGCAGCTAATCTGCCGTTGGGACAATCCTTATTGGCACCTACTAAAGAGGCACCGACCACGGCGACCAGCAGCAGGGACTACTGCCAGTGGCCAAAGCACTGTGCAGAGCAGCTCAAAGCCCGCCGGCGACAAGGGCCCGGGGACTAGCCTGGAAGGGCTAGTGTTGAAGATGAAGGGCACTAAGGGCCCTAAACAATTACGTACTGGTTCAGTCCAATGCAAACGAGCAGTGGCACCTACGGCTACTTCCTCCAGACGGACTCCGGAGCCCTCTGACAGCAAATCGGGGACCTCCGGGGACTGTCTGGGGCTAAGGCCTGCACCTAAGCCCGTATCTCGCCTCACCTATAAGTGAGAGCTGGTGGGGGGATGTGAGGTGCGAGGAAGTGCCAAGGTCGAGCGTCTTGGGCAACCTGGTGGCCGAGGAGCATGTGAAGAACTATGGCAACAGCAGCTGCATCACCGCCATGATTCAGCCCTAGTGGATGTTTGGTCTATGATTGTGGTGTCTGCGGTGATTGCTGCTGCCTTCCTCCTATCCTCAGATCAGTCCACTTTCCATCCAGTAAATGCCTAGCGCTCGGAAGAGCTGCCCACTCCAAGAGCGGCACCTCTCCGCTCACACCCTTGCCAAGATCGGAAAGAAATGGCAGAGCAAGGATGGGCATGAGAAGCGAGATAGTGGCCCAAATGCATGCCCACAGTCCTCCCTTGGGCGCCTCTCCGCTCACACCCTTGCCAAGATCAGAAAGAAATGGCAGAGCAAGGATGGGCATGAGAAGCGAGATAGTGGCCCAAATGCACACCCACCATCCTCCCTTGGGCGCCTCTCTGCTCACACCCTTGCCAAGATCGGAAAGAAATGGCAGAGCAAGAACGGGAATGGGAATAAAGGGGCAAGAATGCTTCACACCCTTGCCAAGATCGGAAAGAAATGGCAGAGCAAGAATGGGAATGGGAATAAAGGGGCAAGCAAGATGGGAATAAAGGGGCAAGAATGCTGGCGTCGTGGGGGTGAATTGGCAGCGGAAGATTTTAATAGGTGGTGTACTGGCCTCTGCAGCCTATTTCCTTTGCCCCCTCCCTGGTCTGGCTCAGCCCTCTCGCGAATCCTCTGGGCAGGGCCCCGCCCTGCTGCCAGCCCCCCTCTTCTATTTTCTTCCTCACAGCATAAGAAAGGATTGAGGCTAAAGAGCAGTCAGCGCAAGGCGCCCCTGCCGGAGCTGGAATGGGCTGGCAGAAAAGAAGTTTGCAAGGAAAAACAGTTCAAAAGGAATGGCGGAATTTGGGCCTTCCCAAGCGCCTACAAGCTTACCCACCCCGCGCCAACACCCCACGCCCACGGCCACCCCCTCCTGCTTCCTTTTCGCTCCACGGCCTCCTCCAGCGCTGGGAAAGCACCGATTCTGCTGCTGGCGCAGCGGGCGCAGTCAGAGATTGAAAACCATTGGCTGTCTGGGGTGCCCGGCGCCTGCTGACCTATCAGAACTGGATATAGTAAATCACCGATGCCCCTCCTCCTCCTCCCGCACTAGAGGACTTCCTATCAACCCACTCCCTCCTCCTCTATCTCTTCCTCACCTCTGCCCATTCCACTGCTCCTCTCTCCTCTTCCTCCTCCTACCCGACAGTCTGCAGTGAAACTCAGTTATTACAGTGAGCCAGGCGGCTGCCCATCTCCTGCCAGCGGACTCCGTCCAGGGCTGGACCTGGAGCTCGCCTATCGGCTAGCTGTCCTCCACCAGGCTGCTGAAAGGCTCTAAGAGCCTCCGCCTCCTTCTCAGCCTCAGCAAGCATATGCCCATAGCTCTCGACAGGTCTGCCTTCTGCCTCCTTTCATTGAATCTTCAGTCTAGCTTATGATAGCCTAGAAAACCACTTTACTCTTGTGCAGCCCCGTGGAGGATCCAGCAGTAACTTGAAATAATGTCCTTATTTTTTGTGAAAAAAAAATAAGTTTTTAATCTTTTCATAAATATAAACCTTTGAATTACTCTAAAATATCATTTTCTGAATTATTCTCAGCCTTCTCATTATGTAACTGATCTACTCAAATAATTTTATGATGTTTCTTGCAACAATCTTTAGAATTTCGCCCTAACTAAGCTAATATCTTTGGTAAATTTTGCCTTTTAAAATATTTTAAAATATACCAAGCATACAATAGCAAATCTTAACTTTTCCACAAAAGAAAATTGAACAAATTGTCAGCGGTCTTCTGTTCTGCTTAAAATAGAATGAACTTTCAATTAATTTTTCATGAAAATTACTTTTGCTCCTTTGATAAATTCAAATTTTCAAATGGTATAAAATAATTCGATTTCATCAACTCAAAACTTTTACATGCTAATACAAAAATTCATTTGATGTTGGTGAAAAACAATTAAGCCGAATGTAGACTGGCTTTGCACTATTGAATCCACTGATAATTTCACATTTCGTGCACTGTAAAAGCCAGCCTCCATCTGCATTTTCCCAACATCAGTCCTCTTTTGCTCTTAAGCCATATTGGCATCAACTGTATTCTGCTCTGCTTTTGGTGTATGGTGAAATATGCTCATCAAAAATTATTGCTTTTGGCTAAGGCTTGCTCCAATACGAATACACACTGCTGAAATATGTTTACAATCTGATGCCCAGCTGGAATTACATCTCTAAATCCGATCTTGTGTACACTTAGCCCCTTGCCCTACCCCAGTCTCATTCATAGTCACTTCAGTTGTGCTCCAAACTCGTCCATGCTCTCACACCTGACTCTACTTCCCCACCACCACCTCTACCACCAGCCTATCGCTTGCCCTTTCACAGCCTCTTCAGCTCCTCATACATCTCTCTGCTCCAAATTCTCTCCACCTTCATCCACTGCTACCTCGTCCTCTGCATCCACACCCTGTCACTCACCCACCACTTTCTCCTCACCTTCCACTGCAGCTGGCCTCCTCTCTGCAGTTCTCCTCCACCTCCCTCACCGGAGGCTCGAGTTCTCCCCACCTCCCTCGCCGGAGTCTCGGGTGTACAGCCTCGTGGATGTAATGAGATGCATAAGCTGTGGATGTAGCACCCTACACTTTTTGATCATGGATGCCGAGAGTTCTGAGAGGCTGAAGAGGCACCACCTGAAAGGGCAAGCGATTGGCTGGTGGTAGAGGTGGTGGTGGGGAAGTAGAGTCAGGGGTGAGGGCATGGAGAAGTTTGGAGCACAACTGAAGTGAATATGAATGAGACTGGGGTAGGGCAAGGGGCTAAGTGTACACAAGATTGGATTTAGCGATTTAATTCCAGCTGGGCAGCAGATTGTAGACATATTTCGGCATTGTGTAATCAAATCAAAGCAAGCCTCAACCGAAAACAACTATTTTTATGAGGATATCACCCTTCACCAAAAGCAGAGCAGAATATAGTTGATGCCAATATGGCTTAAGAGCAAAAGAGGATGGATGTTGGGAAAACGCAGATGGAGGCTGACTTTTACAGTGCACGAAATGTGAAATTATCACTGGATTTAGTAGTGCAAAGCCAGTCTACATTCTGCTTAATTGTTTTTTTTACCAACATCAAATGAATTTTTTATATTAGCATGGAAAAGTTTTGAGTTGACGAAAGCGAATTATTTTATAGCATTTGAAAATTTGACTTTATCAAATCAGCAAAAGTAATTTTCATGAAAATTAATTGAAAGTTCATTCTATTTTAAGCAGAACAGAAGACCGCTGACAATTTGTTCAATTTTCTTTTGTGGAAAAGTTAAGATTTGCTATTGTATGCTTGGTATATTTTAAAATATTTTAAAAGGCAAAATTTACCAAAGATATTAGCTTAGTTAGGGCGAAATTCTAAAGATTGTTGCAAGAAACATCATAAAATTATTTGAGTAGATCAGTTACATAATGAGAAGGCTGAGAATAATTCAGAAAATGATATTTTAGAGTAATTCAAAGGTTTATATTTATGAAAAGATTAAAAACTTTTTTTTCACAAAAAATAAGGACACATTATTTCAAGTTACTGCTGGATCCTCCACGGGGCTGCACAAGAGTAAAGTGGTTTTCTAGGCTATCATAAGCTGGACTGAAGATTCAATGAAAGGAGGCGGAAGGCAGACCTGTTGAGAGCTATGGGCATATGCTTGCCGAGGCTGAGAAGGAGGCGGAGGCTCTTAGAGCCTTTCAGCAGCCTGGTGGAGGACAGCTAGCCGATAGGCGAGCTCCAGGTCCAGCCCTGGACGGAGTCCGCTGGCAGGAGATGGGCAGCCGCCTGGCTCACTGACATAACTGAGTTTCACTGCAGACTGTCGGGTAGGAGGAGGAAGAGGAGAGAGGAGCAGTGGAATGGGCAGAGGTGAGGAAGAGATAGAGGAGGAGGGAGTGGGTTGATAGGAAGTCCTCTAGTGCGGGAGGAGGAGGAGGGGCATCGGTGATTTACTATATCCAGTTCTGATAGGTCAGCAGGCGCCGGGCACCCCAGACAGCCAATGGTTTTCAATCTCTGACTGCGCCCGCTGCGCCAGCAGCAGAATCGGTGCTTTCCCAGCGCTGGAGGAGGCCGTGGAGCGAAAAGGAAGCAGGAGGGGGTGGCCGTGGGCGTGGGGTGTTGGCGCGGGGTGGGTAAGCTTGTAGGCGCTTGGGAAGGCCCAAATTCCGCCATTCCTTTTGAACTGTTTTTCCTTGCAAACTTCTTTTCTGCCAGCCCATTCCAGCTCCGGCAGGGGCGCCTTGCGCTGACTGCTCTTTAGCCTCAATCCTTTCTTATGCTGTGAGGAAGAAAATAGAAGAGGGGGGCTGGCAGCAGGGCGGGGCCCTGCCGAGAGGATTCGCGAGAGGGCTGAGCCAGACCAGGGAGGGGGCAAAGGAAATAGGCTGCAGAGGCCAGTACACCACCTATTAAAATCTTCCGCTGCCAATTCACCCCCACGACGCCAGCATTCTTGCCCCTTTATTCCCATCTTGCTTGCCCCTTTATTCCCATTCCCGTTCTTGCTCTGCCATTTCTTTCCGATCTTGGCAAGGGTGTGAAGCATTCTTGCCCCTGTATTCCAATTCCCGTTATTTCTCTGCAATTTCTTTCCGATCTTGGCAAGGGTGTTAGGAGAGAGGCTCCCAAGGGAGGATGGTGGGTGTTCATTTGGGCCACTATCTCGCTTCTCATGCCCATACTTGCTCTGCCATTTCTTTCTGATCTTGGCAAGGGTGTGAGCGGAGAGGCGCCCAAGGGAGGACGGTGGGCATGCATTTGGGCCACTATCTCGCTTCTCATGCCCATCCTTGCTCTGCCATTTCTTTCCGATCTTGGCAAGGGTGTGAGCGGAGAGGTGCCGCTCTTGGAGTGGGCAGCTCTTCCGAGCGCTAGGCATTTACTGGATGGAAAGTGGACTGATCTGAGGATGAAGAAGGCAGCAGCGATCACCGCAGACAACAGAATCATAGACCATATATCCACTAGGGCTGAATCATGGCAGTGATGCAGCTGCTGTTGCCGTGGTTCTTCACTTGCTGCTCGGCCACCAGGTTGCCCAAGACGCTCGACCTTGACACTTCCTCGCACCTCACATCCCCCCACCAGCTCTCACTTATAGGTGAGGCAAGATACGGGCTTAGGTGCAGGCCTTAGCCCCAGACGGTCCCCGGAGGTCCCCGATTTGCTGTCAGAGGGCTCCGGAGTCCGTCTGGAGGAAGTAGCCATAGGTGCCACTGCTCGTTTGCATTGGACTGAACCAGTACGTAATTGTTTAGGGCCCTTAGTGCCCTTCATCTTCAACACTAGCCCTTCCAGGCTAGTCCCCAGGCCCTTGTCGCCGGCGGGCTTTGAGCTGCTCTGCACAGTGCTTTGGCCACTGGCAGTAGTCCCTGCTGCTGGTCGCCGTGGTCGGTGCCTCTTTAGTAGGTGCCAATAAGGATTGTCCCAACGGCAGATTAGCTGCGGGAACTGGCAAAGGCAACGCAGCCGGCAAGGTCGCTGCGGGTGCATGCAAAGGCAAGGCTGCCCCTGGTGCGGGCAACGGCAAAGCCACGCCTGCTGCGGGTGCGCCAACGAATTCTTCGTTGTCGTCATCCTCATACTGCACTGCCAATCTAAGTGCACCCATTTGGTCTAAGTGCACCCATTTGGTCATTTGAGGCTTGCCCACTACTCTAAGTATATGAGCACTAGAGCCTTTAATCTCTAATATGTGCCAGAGAGTGCTCCAGCAAGGCTCAAACTTGTTCCTTACAAACACTTTTTTAGTACACCATCTTGCCTGCTTTTGGCACTGATGGTCTTGCTGAGCAGTCATATTGCTTGCAGTATGCTGCCTGCTGCACAGCAGTTTGCTCTCGCATTAGCTTTTGCACTAATCTCAAGTTCTCACTAGCTGCCAGCAAGTAGTCTTGCTGGTTCACCGGATAATCCATCCGTGAATACTCCAGCCCAGGAGGCAAGGGTAGCTGGCAATCAGTACCAAACAAGGCATGGTAAGGTGTATTGCCAATGACCTTACAGAAACTGGCATTGTATGCAAATACAGCATACAGCAAGAATTCCAACCATTTTGATGGGTTAGCGTGGCAATATTTGGTTATAATTAGAGCCAAACTCTTGTTGAATCGCTCACACTTCCCATTCCCTTGTGGATGGTATGTGGATGTCTGAATTTTAGCCGTTCCAATCATTTCCGTCAAATGTTTGACCAAGGAAGAGGTAAATTGTGTTCCTCTGTCAGTCAACCATCTTTTAGGTTTCCCATGAACTAGTACCACTTCAGATACTACTATTCCCGCTACTGTCTTAGCCAGCATGTCTTTCATCGGCTTAGCAATAGCAATACCCTACCCCTAATGTATGCAGACCCTCACTGATTCATAGCAGTCAAATATGAGTCATAACCTCGGAATGGTGGTGGCTGACTGGTCTAGGCCTTGGTCTAGATCCGTCGTTGCCTGGCATGGGGCAACCCTAGTAGGTTCGAATCCTACCACCTCTTTATCTTTTGCACACAGATATCAATCAATATCCACACACAATATTTTAGCTTTAAAGATGAAGCCTGAATTTCAATATCATAGTCTTCAAGCTTCAACTACAACTTCACTCCGCCAACAACGAAATGCTGTGGATCAAGGCCGCCGCCAACCCAGAGTGGATCGGAGAATTCCAATTCTCCAACTCCCTCTTCGCCCTGACGTATCTGTCACCACGGCCCCCGGCAAGCTTGCGCCATCTGGTCAAGCGCTGGCAGCAAAAGATGGACTCCTGCAAGCACACGTGGGGTCCAGGAAGATTCGGCCACGGCTTCAGCCCAGTATTTGGAATCTACTTTGGGTGATATTGAATAAAGCTTAAAGGCAGAGTACGCATAATCTAAAATCGTATTGAATAGCGAAAAATTGTATCGAATAGCAATACTAGTTATGAACATAATGCTTAATAAATCAATAATAATTCAACGATTAATTCTTGAATATATTGAAAACTAATTAAATTTAAAGGCAGAATACCCTCAGTGGCAGTCACTCGTAAAATGCCCTCTACTCCTGTGTGTGGCAATCGTCTCAGTGGATGTCGCCCATGCTTTTGATTCCCTCAAACACATCTCCATCATCTCCTGCCTATGGAGTAGAGGTGCCCTTCCAGCCTTCGTGAACACTGTGGCCAGTTGGCTATCCGGGAGGAGCTTTGTGGTCAAAGTGGGTGGTGCTAAGTCAGAGAAACGATTGGCACCTTCAGGCGTTCCGCAGGGCTCATGTCTGGGGCCTGCACTCTTCACTGTGACGACTGACTCAGCCCTATGCCTCCGCTACCACTGGGGAACGCATATCCAGGCATACGCTGACGACTGCCTTCTCATCCGCCCTGTGCTGAACGAAGGGGACATCTTTCTCCTGCAGGACGACCTCAACCTACTCCGCACCCACCTACAAGGGCTAGGCCTCCAACTCCACCCTTCCAAGAATAAAAAAACTCAAGTCTTGTGTGAAATTATTAGCCGTTCATATGCTAGAGAGAAAAAAATCTTAATTTTTGGGGGAAAAAACATTTCCTACTCAGGAAAGTAATGTTTCAATAATCCGGTACAAGCTCCACCCCCCCAGGATCCAAGCGGCAAACTTTAGGCTTTCAGGAAAAAAAAGTATGCCCCAAGATCCTTTGAGAATTCGGCCGGGCCCAGCACTTGCAGATATATATATATATATATATACTAGTAATATGGGTCAGTTGCCGCGCTTCGCGCAGCCACACTTTTCATTTCTTTTGCAGCATATGAAATCTTCAGTTTCTTTTTAATCCTTCTTTCAAATCCAACGACTGGTGTCTGTTGATCCCAGCATATAGAATTTTTGCTGAAAAGAAATTTAATCTGAAGTTCAGCAAAGATCAAAATTTTGAGTTCACCAGTTTTGGAACATCCACTGATCAGAAAAGCAAATTAATAAGATCAATGAATCTTAGCATCGCATTCATTGAAATTCACCTCTGACCTAGACTTGTGCATATCCTTACTTATGACTACTTTGCAACATCAGCCCACTGAGTAGAGCCAAAATCTCGAAAATTGACTTTACTCATTTGCATTTTTGAATATTTTAATCTCAAAAAAGTGAAAAAGTTAATTATAGGTCTTAAACAGAATTCTTTGGCCTTGAATTGAAAAAAAGTCCGACAAGAAAAGTCAAAAATTGAATGAGCTAGAGCAAAGTAAAGTTAAAAAAGACCTAAAAATGGTAAAAATCGAAACGTTTTCACTCATAATTTATTATTGAGGAAAAACCGCGAGGACTTCCCTTCATATTTTGGAGAACTCACTGAGATCTATCCAAAATGCTACCATATGCCTCGATACACTTCGAAACCATTCTGCACCGAGCATATCATCACCCGTATTATATAAGATATATATATATATATATATCTGCAAGTCCTGGGCACGGCCGAATTCTCAACGGATTGGGACAAACTTTTCTTTTTCCTGAAAGGTAATGCAGTTTTAGGAATATCAGAAAGGGGTAGACCTGGTTTCCGAGCATTTGAAACATTACTTATTTGGGTAGAAAGGCTTGAAAATTGCAATATACAGTTTTTGCACTGTAGCTCCTGTAATCTTGAGAATTGTACAAAAGACTTGAGTTTTTTTGTTCACAAGTCGTATATAACGATTCCAAATCTGTGCTTACTTTTGAAAATTGTTTAGAAACCACAGACTTGCCCTCTTGAGTGACAAACTTTCACGCATGACAATAGCATCAATAATTAATAGCAGCTGAAGGGCTGATAATTGCACAGAAGACTTGAGTTTTTTTGTTCACAAGTCGTATATAGCGATTCCAAATCTGTGCTTACTTTTGAAAATTGTTGAGAAACCACAGACTTGCCCTCTTGAGTGACAAACTTTCATGCATGACAATAGCATAAATAATTAGTAGCAGCTGAACGGCTGATAATTGCACAGAAAAATTGAGTTTTTTTGTTCACTAGTCGTATATAACGATTCCAAATCTATGCTTACTTTTGAAAATGGTTGAGAAACAACAGAATTTTCCTTTTGAGATGCAATGATCACTTTCACATCATAATTTTTCCTTAATTTTTGCGCGGCCGAAGGCCGCCTGCCACGGAGGGCAGGGCAGTCAGAGCTCCGGAAGCCGTAGGGCATGGGTGCGGAGGCCCCGGAGCGTAGCCTAGCATGCGAAGCATGCTAGGCGAAGCGTAGGGGCCGTAGCACCCGTGCCCGGAGGCCGGAGGAGCTCTGGCGCCCTGCCCGAGGCGGCGGGCGGCCAAGGCCAGCGTAAGCAGTTACCCCATTTTTGCGTCCGTCTTTCCACACACATATATATATATATATATGCCTCCGGGGGCGGGCCTCCGCGGTTTTTCAACCAAATTGGCTGAATTTTTGCATGAAGGTCCGCCTGGGTGGTATCTCCAGGCCAACTTTGGTGCTCGGCGTAATATTGCGTTTTGCGCCCAAAACCTAAAATGTTGATGTATCAAAGGACCAAAATTCATAAATCACTGGTTTTTCTATGAAATTGGCTGAAATTTTGCATGAATGTCCGCCTAGGTGGTGGCTTGATAGCTTTATTGGGGTTTGCAAAATTTTTTGGATATTTTCCCAAAACTCATAATATTGATGTTTCAAAACCAAAAAATCATAACTCCCTGGTTTTTCAATGAAATTGGCTGAAATTTTGCATGAAAGTCCGCCCAGGTGGTGGCTTGGGACTATTATTGAAGTTTTGCAAAAAATTCGGGGTTTTACCCGGAACTTAGAATTTTAATGTTTCAAAATAAAAATCACAACTCCCTGGTTTTTCAATGAAATTGGCTGAAATTTTGCATGAAGATCCGCCTAGGTGGTGGCTTGAGAGGTTTATTGGGGTTTTGCAAACTTTCTGGATTTATCCCCTAATCTTATAATTTTGATGTTTCAAAATTAAAAAATTATAAATCCCAGATTTTTAGACAATATCGGAAAAGTAAATAAATATGCAATTAGTAAAATTCGCTCATGTAGATTGACAATATTGCTCGGAACAGTGGCCGCGCATCTTGGCGACAGCCGAGAATACCTTGTTGGATGTGGATGTGATGTTACATGTGGAAGTGTAAGCGCTCCGCGGTCACCTATTGCGCTTTGCGCCATATACTTGTTGAATTTCATGCCAACCATTTTCTTTCTGCAATAGAACAAGCTAAAGAAAATCTTATAAGCAAAGGTGACATAAATATCAGTCAATCGCTTATGTCTCTACGTCCATTTGTAAGCATGTAGTTGGCTACAAAAACATGATAGAGGTGCTTAGAGGTTTAAAGAAGCAACCACAGACTGAATATTTTGCCATCAGTCGAAAGCTGTTCAAAAGGACACGTGGGCTATCCTTAGATGATATGATAATAACTCCAATGCAAAGGCTTACAAGATGCCAGCTCCTTCTGAAGGAATATATTAAACACATACCACCGACTTACGAAAATGAAACATCATGCTGCAATAAGCAAGTGCTAAAATTAAAATTTGGATTAGCAAATATTTTACTGAAATTTTGCCTCCCCGAACCAAAATCCTAGCACCCCTCCTGTCTATAAATATCGTTGCAACGCCATTTCGTTGTCATTATACACATGTATTGCCGTATGCAGTCCGCTTTGGGTACACACACTCACAAACAAGACAGAGTAAATGAGGTGAGAACATGCTTAATGGGATTTGGTGGCAGGGCATCTGTCTGCTAACACTAGCCGACCCAGCTGCTTGAAGCTGCGGGGGCCTGAGACTAGCCAACCCAGGAATGCGCTCCGCAGTCACCTTTTGAAATTTGCGCCATGTACTTATTTCAAGTTCGAATTTCCACTCATGGATATTTTTAACACAAGTTCCCAGGCAATTTAGCTGCTTATAAAGGCAATGCCCTTAATTTATGTTTCTTGTGCATTTGAGTTTGATTGCATTTGTTTTTTTTTCATGAAATGTATAAGTAAATGTAAAGCAAAGCAATGTAAAGTACATATTAAAAGTAATAATAAAAGGGGATTGAACCAGAATATCTATAATCAAATCAAGGCAATGGGAGGCAGCAGATGTGAAGCTGCTTTGGACAATACATTTTTAATTTTTTCTACCCAAAAAAGTTATGTTTCAACTGCTCGGAAACCGGTTCCACCTCTCCAGATTTTCCTAAAATATTATTACCTTTCAGGAAAAAAAAAGTTTGTCCAAATCCATTGGGAATTCACACTTTTCCCAGCATACCCGATTTTTCATATTTTCTACCCAAAAAATAATGTTTCAACAGCTTAGAAACTGGTTCCACCCCTCCAGTTTTCCTAAACTATTATTACCTTTCAGGAAAAAAAGTTTTTCCAAATCCATTGAGAATTCACCCTTTCATAACGTACCCCATTTTAATACTTTCTACCCAAAAACGTTATGTTTCAACAGCTCAGAAACCGGTTCCACCCCTCCAGAGGGGAAAATATTATTACCTTTCAGGGAAAAAAGTTTGTCAAGATCTTTTGAGAATTCACCCAAAGGAGTGATCAAGCCCAAGCGCCAAAATCTGTAACCCAAGCGGTCAAAAATTACAATGATCCTAATAATTGTATGTGTAAGATTGAAGGTTGTTTTAGTCTATGTTTAAACAAGTATATGGCGCAAAGCGCAATAGGTGACCGCGGAGCGTTTTCCCCCTCCCAAATTGAGGAATGTTTTCATTGCAAGGGTGAGCATTTTCTCCCAAAAGGGTAAGTCTGTGGTTTTTCAGCCAATTTCAAAAGTAAACACAGATTCTGAATCGGTATATATAACTTGTGAAGCAAAAAACCAAAGTCTACTGTGCAATTCTCAACTGTTCAGCTGCTACTGATTATTGATGCTATTGGCATGCATGAAAGTTTGTCACTCAAGAGGGTAAGTCGGTAGTTTCTCAACCATTTTCAAAGTAAGCACAGATTTAGAATAGGTATATATGACTTGTGCATCAAAAAACCAAAGTATTTTGTTTAATTATCAGCCGTTCAGCTGTTACTGATTATTGATGCTATTGTTGTGTATGAAAGTTGGTCACTCAAGAGGGTAGATCTGTGGTTTCTCAACCATTTTCAAAAGTAAGCACAGATTTAGAATCGATATATATGACTTGTGAATCAAAAAACCAAAGTCGTTTGTTCAATTTTCAGCCGTTTATCTGCTACTTATTATTGATGTTATTGTCGAGCATGAAAGTTAGTCACTCAAGAGGGTAAGTCAGTGGTTTCTGAACCATTTTCAAAAGTAAGCACATATTTAAAATCGTGAAATACGACTTGTGAACAAAAAAAATCAAGTCTTCTGTGCAATTCTCAAAATTACACGTGCTACAGTGCAAAAACTGTATATTACAATTTTCTGGCATTTATACCCAAAAAAGTAATGTTTCAATTGCTCAGATTCCGGGTCTACCCCTCCAGATCTTCCTAAAATATGATTACCTTTCTGGAAAAAAAATTGTCCAAATCTGTTGAGAATTCGCCCGTGGACAGCATTTCCAGACACATAATGGGCTGGCATGAACGGAGCGTTAGCGGAGAGTCAGCGCCCAGCCCCTATTTTCGACCCAGGTGTACGTTTTCGGGGTTATTGCTAGATCTTAATTTTGATAAGGCTCTAGCTCGTGACAGGAAGCATCAATCGTTCTAATTCTTTTTACATTGGACAGAACGGAATCAAATTGACCAAAACTCGCGAGAAATTGCTAGAAAACGGCAGCTCTCTAGAGAAAATCATTCAAAACCATTTGTCCGAGCTCCTTCTCCTTCTTTTTCTCCTCCGCATCTATTCAATGGATGATAGTAGGTATTCAATTAGCTTGTACCAAAGGCATCAATCGGCAAGGCCCAATGGTAATTACATGTAATTGATATAGGCTAATTATGCACAATGAGACATGCGGCTGAGTGATCAAGTGGCTTGTTCGTTTGATCTGGCTATGTGAAGGCTGAGTTCGAACCTTTCTCAAGGCAAACTTTTTTGCTTTTTATATATACAATGTGGATGAAATATATGGTACCATCGGCAATCAAAAATTATTTTCTCCCAAAAAATTTGTTCCAGCATACTTTTTATATTTTATTAAAAGTGGAAGAAATATCTGGTACCATCGGCAAGCCTTAATTGAATCTCTTTTCTCCCAAAAATTCGATTCCTCCGAGTCCAAAGTCAAAGAAATACCTCTACTACTTTTGGAACCTATGCATTATCTTTGAAGCAGATTCCAAAAGTAGTAGAGGTATTTCTTTGACTTTGAACTCGGAGGAATCGAATTTTTGGTAGAAAATATATTCAATTTAGGCTTGCCTATGGTACCAGATACCATCGGCAGACCAAATGTAGTTCTCTTTTCTCCTAAATTTGCAATTGCCCCGAGTAAAAAGTCAAGGAAATACAATTTCTACTACTGGAATCTGCTGCTTGGACAGTTGCATTTTGTTTTTGGCGCGCAGTTCAGTCTCTTTCCATGTAAATCTTTTCCACGCAAATCCTTTCCACCACATGTATATATATATACCCCAGGACAAAAGTTTAGTAACCTCTATTGACAGCAGAGAAGCCCTTCGGGCCGCTCCGCGGTCAAAAAAAGTTGTATGCATTGTTAATTGTCATTTGTTGTTTTGCCAAACTAAATGAAGGCGGACGTCATACATGGGGAAATAATGGTGATGGACTCCTAATTACAAGTGAGCTGGCCTCGTCTGAGCAACTACATAGGTGGGTCCCGAGTTACCAGAATTCACGTGCAGAATGTGCAGGGGCACACCATTTATTCCCTTCTCCTCCTATGTTACCAGAATTGCTGGTGCAAACTGGTCTGGGCTCAACCAGAAACCCACATTTATTCTTCATATGTTACCAGAATTCAGGTGCAGATTGTGTAGAGGCACACCATTTAATTCAGCGTCATAGACCCTTCATGAATTTTGCAAAAAATTACAGTTCCATTTATCTCTCCCAAAATTAATTCAACGCAATAGACCTTTCATGAATTTCGCGAAAAACCACAGTTCCATCTATGATACTAAAAATTACATATTTCGAATCGTTTTAATTTTTAAACAAAACGAATTCACAGAAATCGCTATAACATTTACAGACAAACGATAATGAATAAATTTTAGTTTTTCAATTGACACAAACCGAGCTTTCAATGTAAGCATAAATATCTTAGCTTAAGATTTTATCTGATTGAAAAGATTCGGTAATTTTCTAAACTAAAATCATTCGCTCTGAGCTTCATCATGCCAGTCATCTCCAAATCCATTGCCGGCCTCCCCATCTACACCAAATCCGTCATGGGTGAAAATCACATCATCTCCCAAAAGACCAAGGGCGCCACAAAGGCCCTTCTGCTGACGAACACTTCGTTGGCCCAGCTGCCCACCGACAAGTTGTTGAACTGCAGCGGCCACTGGGCCATCTACTCCTGCCCGGGGATGGAGCTGGGCCACCTGCCAGCCCTCATCACTCACGCCTGGGAGGTATTTTCTTGACCCCTTCTCACCGTACCTAAGCCTCTCATGAGAAATGCCTCAGGACCAGGGGCATCCGCAAGGCCTCGCCGCCTACACACACATCGTCGTCTCCCTCCCCAGACGCACTTTCCACCCCAGCGCCTGGACCTGGTCCATCGGCTCCCAGCAGGTCGGCCCCGCCGAGGCAGCTGCTTTTTTGGTACCATTCAAGACCATCATTCTATCAATTCTCTAAGCAAATGAGATTACTAGCTCGATGTGGATGCGTGGGTGAGGAGCGAGTCCAACTTCCGCGCCAAGTTCTGCTTCACCAACCTGGCCCCCGCCAAGACCAGCGCCACCAACAACAAGCTCTGGACTGAGCTGAAGCAGGCCTTCCACACCTACCTTGCCTACTACGCCGGCTGCGGCATCCGCATCGGCTACTACACCAGCACCCTCTCCATCAATGACCTCAGCCCCCTGTCCAATGATCTCACCGAGGCGGGATTGTTGAAGCTGTTGAACAACTTTTTGTATATCGTTGGGGAGGAATAAAAAAGCGAGGGTATCAGTTTCAACATCTAAATCATCATCATCTTCTTTAATCACAACCAGCATTCTTGGACCAGTTCGGAAAACCATCGGCTTGAAAACATCCTCATTGCAGCATTCGCGAATATGTAAACGGCCTCTTGCTCCTACACGATAAACCCGACCAATGACTCCAGCATGGGGTCCTTTACTCATTTGGACCTAGAAGAAATTTTTTCAATCAAATATGGCACAAGAAAATAGCAACCATTCGACCGACTAAGCTAGTAAGCGCTCTTTCCTTAGCCATGTTATTCGCGTTGTCCGCTGCTTCATTCAGCATGTCAGCAATATCGTCATCCTCTACATGCTCATCCTCAGGTTTCAGATCGCGATCCACATATTCAATAGTCGCTTCACTTCCTCCAGAGCTGCTTTCGGAAAGCGCTAAATCAGCTCTCATTATTCGCAGCTGAAATATATATTTATTGCAATTAAATATTTACAATGAAAGGAGACCCATACCTGCGCCAAAAAAGTTCTAACATTTTGAGTCTGGACTATTTGAAGAACATGGTGAAATCGTAGCTCAAGGTAATTGAGTTTACTTGTGATAGCAAGCAGAACAGTCCTATCCGTCAAATTGCCAAGCTCCAAACTTGCGCGTATGTCATACAATGGCCTGAAAACAAATAATTTTTATCGAATGATATTTTTTTGAAATTTCGGCAACACTTAACCTTGAAATGCAAGCATTGAGTTCTGCCGTCCAATTGTTGTAAGTTTCAGGCTCCATCATGATTCCGAGATTTCATAGAAGAGAGCGGCTATGAGGCTGTGATTGGAGAGAGTGAATGAAGTGGGGAGAAGAGAGGAGGGAGGTGCAGAGGGGTGTGGCTTTCGCAGCCTTCTATTTAACGCCAGCCTAAGTGATATGTGGCTCACTCCAAGCGGGACAGAGAAAAAGTTCACAGCAGCTCCAGCTTGTTCACATCGGTCGACCTTGCTTAAAATGAACCCATGAGCTTAGCATTATTTATTGCTCAAAGGTCTCTAAATTGATTTTCTTTAAGACTCCTCGCGAATTCCCATTCAACTTCTCCCCAGCAGCATATCCGCTTATGACGCTGACAAATCCTTTCATCTCGGCGTCTCCAATGGTTCCTGGGACTCCAGGGATGCCCCAAACTCCAACCATGCCTTTACACCAACCTCCTACACCTCTAACAACAACCTCAAGCAATACACCAACAGTGGGCAATATGCGAGCCTACTACGGAAATATGCAAGCCTACACTCCGGTTGGGGCGATGGGGCAAGGCTATGCTATCCTTTTCCAATGGGCAACCAATATACGCCAGTTACACAATATTACCAACAGCCATATCAATTCTATACTGTGCAGCAGCAGCCAAATACAGTCCCACCTATTGTTCAGCCAGTTTATCTTTCACACTAAATTATTGCAAAGGTTTAGTTGTATATAATCAATGCAGCTTCTGGCCTGCAGTCAAATGCAGCCCGACTCAAGCCATTGACCAAATTCACGGGAGGCGGGTGGATCAGTGGATGTCATTGTGTTGAGCGAATCAGGGGATGTCGCCAAAGTGACAGCTCCAGAGGATGCTGGCGCAGCAGAGTCCAAAGTGCAGGCCACACCGGAGACCCCAATGGATGCCTCCAATTCCCCACCAGACGCTGAATCTGGTCGAACACGGCATCATTGGGGGAAGTTGGTGAAATCATGGCTGCTGTGGCTAAACTACCCCAACGAGGCAGGCGGAAACGTCGTCGTTCCGTAACTAACGGTTATTGACAGCAGCAGTTAGTTTTTAAAAGTTAATTTATTTTCAGCATATTAGCAAGATTCAAGTACCTCAGCTAAACAACCTAACTACCATGACTCCCAATACTTTATTCTACAAATCATCTCAAATGGAAGGACATGTTTGCTATATCATCAACTATGAATGCTTGGCTTGTTTCGTCTTTATCATGAAAGCCTGGTTCCTCTTACCTGAATTTACTCAACATTCAAGGCGAAGGGTTATTTACAAAGCTCAATATGCGAAATGGTAATATTTTTGTTTTCCAGCATAAAGCTACATGCTTATCGATTCAGCAAACGTCTGCCGAGAATCAATACCCGAAATTATATTTTGACATTCTGGATCACGAAACAGCCATGAAGTACATCAGTCTGGATGGCCCTGAACATGACAATGATATTGCGGATAGATTTGACGGCTTTACACACCACCAGCCTATCAACCGTAAATCTCATTCCTTTTTTTATGCTTTTAATGTGCTGGTTTTAAGACTTTTGCGCTTTATTTTGGTGAAAATACTCTGGATCAAAAACTATCAAATGCATATTGGGAACAAATTCAATGGTCATGTTAATGAATTATTGCGGGAAAGTGGGATGCGTAACCTGGAGGTTGTAATAATGGAGAACTGTACCATGCTACCGGTCAAATTTCGCGACCTATATTTGGAACAATTTGAATCTGTACGCTGCTTTTCTATGGTGAATTGCTCCATTTGCGCATCGGGGTCCGAGGCAGCAGTTTATCAACCCACCAACTATACATATTTCTTTCAAGGAAATACTCGATTTATGATCATCAGCATTTATTCAAAGGATACCTGGTTAGCATTTGTTTGAGTTGATATCATGCAAAACTTTTATATTGAAGCGCCATCTCATGGCAAACATTTATCGAGCTTATGCTTGTTAAGCGATATCCAAAGTTTCAAGATTTACGCTTCAACATCCAAATAAATCTTGTTAGAATTTAAATCAGTTTTTTCTGATTATTTGAAAAACAAGATTTTAGGATAAACTGTTTCATTTTCTAGAGCAATGGTTCAAGCACAACTATTTCACCAGAATGTATTCATGTTTCTTAAGGTTATGGCTAGATTAAAAAGTTTTTTAACTCAATTTGCCATCTTAAAGGAAGGCAATCGATAAGGGTGAAAAATTGAAAGTAGCATATCACACATCGCGGCAGAAACCGGAAAATATTACATCAAACCATGCTATCCACTTAATGGCTGAGGAATATGCCAGTATAAAAGGCACAGCAGTGTTTAATAAAGCCTTCGAGGAAAAGCTGCTACTGCTCAACCTACCTTACCCAAACATCTTTTTTTCGGTTAGTGCTTACTAAAAGCGATATATGCATAATTTTTATATTTAAGTCAGTTCAATATCCGCCTGAAAAAGGCAAAATGCTGGCAACAATTTGTTATCAATGGCGTCGCCATGATGGGTCAATACTGGAGATAATACGGCTCAAAGGCGACGCTGATTGGCTGCCTGTGTTTGTAGGGAGTGCTCAACCCAGACACGCCTCCCCAAAGCCAATCCAGGTTCACTACCTATCGGTTTTGAAATGTCGCTAAACCTATTGCTTTTCACAGCACTTGTGATCAACAACATCATCTTCGGGGGTCTTGGGGCACCTGCTTATCTATTTTACTTGCATAAAACTAAAAAGTTGCATTTATCAGGAGAAAAAATAGTGTTGAGAAATTGTGGATTTCAGTAATCATTGCCGGGTCCCAGAGTCAAGAGCCTTTTCGCCAACACCCTCTGAATCTTCATCTACATCTTTGGCCGCCGTTTCAACCCGCCTCCCTACCGCAAATAGCACCCCGGTTCCAGAATGCACCCTATCTTAGACTCAAAACTACCCGTCATGACTGAGACAATATCTGATATTTTTATTTTAGTTGACAGCCTTAGTTATGGTGAAGCTATTGCCTGTCTAACTAAGAATGCAATAAAACTAATTGATCAGAGTTTTTACAACGGATCACCCTATTTTTCAAAGGATATCATAAATTTTATTGCATGCGTTTTTATTTATCTTGAAGACAAGCACCGTAAGAGATTCCCTGCTCATTATCTATCTTATAATTTGCGCGAGAAAGATCAGAACATTGTTTTTCATGATTATGAACTCATGCTAAACCCAATAGCATGTTCACGATTTGATTCAGTTTTTTTTTCAGGTTTGATTCAGTTGCTGCTATCAAGAATTGCGATAATAATGAAGACAGTCTTTGGGTAATACGCATTGCTAAAACTTATTTACATTTCGCTTCTGCCGATGCGCCCAATTATTCGTACCACTTTTTAATGCTTGAAAATGAATTTAGAGCCATTCTTATGCTTGGGCCCTTCAAATATGTGTGGCTTAGTAGTCCAATGCTTGGTTGAAATTAAATGACCGCATTTTTTGCATCCCAAACAATGCGCAGCTGAGGCAATCGCTGCAGCACTTGGAAACAATCAGAAAGAGAGAAAGAGCAGGGAGGAGGAGGCGGGATGTCGCAACTAGAGGCTCGCACCGATGTCCTTCACCTCCGCATTGCCATGGCTTGTGTGCACCGGGATGTGGAGACGGTGCAGCGGGAGATGGATGAGCTTTTTTTTTTATTTATTTAAATATTATTATTTATAATTTAATTTTTTATTAATATATTTATTATTTTTTTTATTAAAATTGTAATTATAAGTTTTTGTAATACATATTTATTTATTTTTTTATTTATATTTCATTCTTTATTATATCTTTTTTTTCCTTGGGGCGACGACCTCTACGACAACCTCCGCCCCGGTTCTTTTCAACCAATTCCAGGTCCTCACATCCTCACCCACCTTCAATCTCAGGCCGGCCCCAGGGAGTAGAGCTCCGCTCGCCGATCTACTCTCCGCCCCGGCCCCACTTCCGCCCCGACTCGGTGCCCCACCCTGACTCCCCGGCGTATTCTCCAGCCCACCTGGGATACGCACTCCCTCCCAGCCCTACCCCTCCCCGCCTCCCAGCCACCCCGCCCACTCCCTCTACGGACCCCCTCCCACCCAGTCCGGCTTCCACAACTCCCCCACCCGCCACCGCCCCAATCCCCTTCCCCCATCCGCTGTTGGCGTTCGCCCCTCTTCATGTAGCACTATTGCTTCTTTTTTTGCCGCCTATTGGCATTTGTTGGAGAAGAAGGAGGGAAGAAAGAGGGATCAGAAAAGCGTAAGAACACGCAAGAAAGGCATTGTTTTTCGCCAATTTTCAGGTTGAAATGAAAGAAACTAAATGGTGCGAGTGAATTGAAAGCCAAAACATTGAAAGCTGTTTTCATACATCAACTCTCTGAGGTTTTACCCGCTCTTCAATACCGCTCAGTAGAGGCAGGCCTCAATCTCCCACCGCCCCTTTGTGCCACAGACTTTCCCCCTTCACGCGTGGGCCTTTGGAGGCTGCAATGTTTCAGCCGTTCTTTACTTCCCCCCGCGTCAGAGGCAGGCCTCAATACTCACTCACACACAACCAAATTTACCCCCCCTCTGCATGCGCTGGTCTCTGGAGACTAACCAGGGGTGTAAGGCTTCAGCCCCTCTTCACTAGCACACGCAGCAGAGGCAGGCCTCAATATCCACCCGCCTAGACAACTGCAATTTTCCCCCCTCACTCCCCTGCGTGTGGGGCTCTGGAGACTATCCAGCACTGTGCAGTTTCACCCAGCCATTCTAGCCACACACCAGAGACGCCCCTTAATGCACACGAGTTTCATAGCAGCTTGAAGAATTGAGTAAATGTCAGCCGCACCCACTATCATAGTCCATTCCAGCACATTCATCTCCGCTAATGGGGTAGGTGTGCGATTAATGGTCCCTCTAGATCAACCATTGGCACCGGTTAGAGGACGCTATTGTGATTGCCTACTGCCCGCCCCTCAACCCCCTCATCCATTCCCTTTCACCAGCCCGCACTCATCCCTCACCCTTAGCCCCATCATCCCTCTCCCTTTGATTAAGCCAGGCTATTGTAAATGACCCTGTTGCCGCTTTAATCGCTCGCATGAAGCTATCAAAAGGTCGCTAGTGTCTGAGTCAAACATAACTAATCAAACATTGAGCACATCAGAGAGGAGCCAGAACAGTGAATCGATGGATAATGTTGGGTACGAGGACTTTCGGCTTGCTCTCTTGCAATGGTTCAATGTGGGGCTGTGTAAGTTTGGAGCACTTTGCAAGCTGGTAGGAAAAGGGTTTGGGGGATTTCCAGATTACCTGGGGGGTACGAAGGTGCGCCCCGTTTACGACCTCCTCTGCATGATGATCATGACGCTCTTCCCACCCCGCGCACAACAGCCCAACCAGATGGCCCCCGTTCCTCCAACTATGCACAGAGGCGGCTTCCAGAGCCCAACAATGGTCCCACAACCACGCCCCTATCGCAGACGTCGCTACGATTACCATCCACCTCCCCCAGTTTGTAGCTTCACACCCTATTTCCGAGAGAGCACTCTAAGTTCTGCAAGGCGTAGTATTGTGAGAATTGAGACTCCTGTGACAGCCATGCCCCAACCAACGCCGCTACCTGAGACTGCTGAGCCTCAAGTGCCTGAAGCATCAAGCGTGAATACTCTTTAAACTGATCGTAAATAGCTATTTTTCTAACTAGCATCTTAATCAGCATTAATCATTTGAAAAACCAATTACGGCAAAATATTACGCTTTTGACAGTGTTTTCATGATTTATGTCGCATTATTACTCAAAGAATTGTCAGAGAAAAGCAAAATACACAAGCATGAAAAGCTAAAGCAAACTTGAATCGATCTGAAGCATGCATGTTTAATCGGGAAAGAGACAGTAGGAGAGGCGTATACAGAAGGCCAGGTGTTTTTTACCTGCGCAAAGGACCAATCAGAGCCGACTCATTTTTTAAAAAAGGTCGATGCACCAGCACTTCAGCCATAGACTCGCTCACTTTCTCCACTCCAGCGTGTTCCAGGCCTGCACTTTCCCTGCCTCACAACCAGCCAACAGTGGGGGTTATTTTTACCTGGAGAGACTTTGAGGTGGTTATAGATGGCCTTTACCTCGCGAGAGATTACAATGAGTAGGGCGAACAGTTTTAGACCGAATTTCAAACTCCACACGGCTGCAATTTATTTCCTTCAAAAAAAACCTAGCAAGCAGAGTGTTTACCTGAGCTGTCTTGAAGATGCTCAAAGCATTCATCGATATCCTGATATAGCAAAGCCATCAACGCGAATAGTTCAAAGCAGAAGCGTAGGTGCATTTTGCAGGTGTGAATCTGTGGGGCCAACTGACACTGCTCAAGGACACACTTGCCTAAGGCACCCGTTAGACCTTCTGTCGCACATCCGTTAGGACCGGTTTGTTTGGGGCTATATTTTCAGGTCAACCATGAGTGAGAAAGAGATTGCGCTGATGGATGACAAAGCCATGCTTAAAATGCCAAAAATACCTTATATTATAGCTAGATCTGATGGAGTTGAAATTGCAATACCACTACGCCAAACTATTTCAATCGAAGATATAAAACCCTTAATGCTCAACGCTAATACCAAAGTTACGCTGAGCAAGCGAGGCCGACCAAAAGGTTGCCTGAAATAATTTCCATATTTTTTTTGCAAAAGTTTCATATTAGGAGCGACAACCGCACCAAAAACCCCCTCAGCTAAAGAGGCTGGTGCTAAAGAGGACTCGCAACAAGAGGAGGCATCGAAAGAGGCTAAAAAGTCTGCAGCCAAAAAGTCGGATAAAGCAGATGAACCATCCCCGAAAAGTTGGTTGCATTATTTTTTATTCAAACATTTGTTGCAATCTTTTCAGAGAAGAAAACATCCAAAGTGCCTGAGCGTGAAAAAACACCACCACAAATTTACGATGATATAGATATAGCACTACACCCACCAGAAGACGGTTTTCAGCCATGTACCAGAAAGTCCTAAGCTGTAATTTTCAGATTCTCTTTTAACGACCCAGCTTATGGCTGATGATGGTCGAGAAGATAGTTCTTCTCCAGGTAAGGCGTTAAAATTCTATTTTTTGCAATTTTATAAAATTAAGAGATAACCAAGCCAGCGGAGGTGAAGGCAATTACAAAAAGCATCAAACGAAAGATTGTTGTTACGCCTGAGCCAAGACCTGTAGAAGCAGCTTCCAAATCAGGTGCTTTGAATGCTCAAACCGTTTTGATTTTATTCATTTTCAGCTTCACCGGACATTGCAACGGGTTCAACCAGGCGACCAACTACATTTCCCCGTCTTCAGCGAATGAGGCCTCGTGCAAACTTCAGACCACCTTGGCACAGAATGCCGCCACCAAGACCTCATTTTATGCGGCCACCTCATTTCACATATTATCCGCATTATTATGACTGATTTGAAATATTTTGCTGCTCCAATTATTTCGACAATGCTCTTTTTGCATTTTCCCATGAAAACAAAATGCAGCATCAAAACAGCACCAAAAAAACACAACCTAAAAAGGGACTAGAAGGCCTGAGACTTGCAAAGATAAAAAGGGCTGCAAAACTAGTAGGCAGAGGGGTTATAGCGGGAGGGGGGCTTGACGTCCTTGCGGAGCTCCATCTGGCTAGGCGTCCGCTCTCCACAGCAGTGGAGGAACTTCTTCTTCTTGCGCTTGCCACCTTCCTCCAGGCCCTTGCCGGGCTTCACCTCCTCCAGGCCCTTGGCGGGCTTCACCTCCTCCAGGCCCATGCTGGGCTCCGCCTCCTCCAGGCCCTTGGCGGGCTCCGCCTCCTCCAGGCCCTTGCCGGGCTGCGGCTGCTCTTCCAGGGTCTTCCCAGCCTCCTCCAGGCCATCCTCGAGGTGCTTGATCCCCTCCTCCACCGCCTTCCTGATCCCCGCCTCCCCCTCGATCTTGACAGGCTGAGCCTCCTCCTTTCCGGGCTGGATCTCGATGATGGGCTGAGGCTCCTCCTCCTGGATCTCGTCCTCCCCCACCTTGACGGCCTCGATCTCCTCCCCCACCTTGACGGCCTCGATCTCCTCCTCTCCCGCCTTGAACTCCGCCTCCTCGATGCCGTTCTTCACGGGCGGTGCCTGGTGCACATCCGCGTGGACCTCCAGCTCTTCTCCTCCTTCATCATCCTATCAAAGCATCATAGTCCATTGGCCCTATCAAAGCATCACCAGCCTTGCCGCTTTACACATAGACAGTGAAACATCACAAATTCCCAAGCAAAGCAGCAAGTGAAACATTAGATTTACCCCGAAATTTTCCATAGAGCATTCGATAAAAAAAGGACCGTTGGGCTGGTGATGAGGATGGTGGGCAAGGAAGGGCGACGCTGGCGATGAGCTGGGCGGCGGGGCGTTGAGGCCAGGAAGGTCCGCTCTCCCGTAGTGGCTGTGGCGTTGACCTGCAAGTTTTGGTCTTTATGGCCTGAAATTGACCAGGGTGGGAAACCAGAAGCTGATGCTGGTCGGACTCCAACCGGCAGCGGCAGAACCAGGCTGTGAGCCCGACGGACACCAGTGTGAGCGACACAGCACCTGCTCCTCCACCCACGTAGAACTGCAACTCACCAATTTACAAACTGCTTCATTCAGGGCCTGAAATCTGACCAGGACATTTGCCGCTGAAGTTTTAGTTGACAGGACAAATTAGCCTTCACTGCGCACAAAAAATTAGTGAGTAAATGGGTTAGTGTGAATATTCGGCATTTTACTCACCCAGATGCTCACCCCCGCCTCGCTCTTCTGCACACCCGCCTTGATCACCACCTCAATTCACAAGCACCCTGTTCAATGTTTTGAGGAAATGGAGAAGACTTTAGGTCTAGTTATTGAAAGTGAATGAGGGGTGGGTGTTGGAGTGGTTGATGGTCGTTGCGCTTCCAGGCGTAGTCGGTGCGCATCTTGCAGGGCTTGCAGGCGGGACTGGAGCTCGGCCTGGACGTCCTCTCCAGCCAGCAGCCGCCGCAAGAGCACGGCCTTCTCTGCTCCGGCCTTCCTGGACTCCGCCTTGGCCTCCGCCTCCGCCGCCCGGGCCTGGTCCACTGCCGCCTGCCACTGAGCCTCCCGATCCTTTTCCGCCTCCGCAGCCAGACGCTGTTGCTCCACAGCCAGACGCTGCTGCTCCTCGGTCAGGCGTTGCTGCTCCTCCGCCCTTGCCGCCGCTGCCTCCTCCACCCTCCGACTCGCCTCCAGCTCCTGGCGCAGGGCCTCCTCCGCCCTCCGACTCGCCTCCAGCTCTTGGCGCAGGGCCTCCTCTGCAGCCCTCCGACCCGTCTCTGCCAGCCGCCACCGAGCCTCCGCAGCCTCCCGCCCCTCCACTGCCTTCTGACCCGATGTAGCAGCCCTTTGCAGGGCATCCTCTGCAGCCTGTCGGGCTGCTTCTGCCCGCCGGACTTGGGCCTCGAGCCGCAGCTGTTCCCCAACCCCACCAGTGCTCACCTTCCGCGGAGTGTGCAGGTCCTGGCGCTCCTGAAAGCACACCAATCATCAAGCCTGTAGAAACAAAGGCAGTAAAAGACCTCGGGCGGTGGAGTCGAAGTTGGGCGGGGCGTCTCCTGAAAGCTGTTCAGTCAGAGGTTGCAGAGTAGAAAAAGACAGACCTTGGACTCGACAGGATGGGGCTCCTGAAACCTATTCAGTGAAAGGCTGTAGAAAAATGAAAAGGCAGACCTTGGGGCTGTCGATGGTGTGGATGCGGGACTCGATCTGAAAGCTGCTCAGTGAAAGCCTGTAGAAAAAATGAAAAGGCAGACCTTGTCAATGGTGCAGATGCGGGTCTCGATCTGAAAGCCATTCAATCAAAGCCTGCAAGAAAAATGGTGAACAGACCTTGCTGGACTGGGGCTCGTTGATGACGGCCTTGGTGCGGGGCTCGATCTGAAAGCTCTTCAGTCGCAGTCTGCAAGACAAATTCAAAAGACCTGGATGGTGGGCTTGTTGACGATCTTGGTGCTGGGCTCGATCTGAAAGCTGCTCAGTCACAGTCTGCAAGACAAATTCAGAAAAGGACCTGGGCGGTGGGCTGAGGCTCGCTCAGGCTCTCCTGAAACCTACTCAGTGCACAAGTCTACAGAAAAGAGTGTAGACTGACCTCAATGGGCTCCTCCCCGCTGAACTCATCCTCGCTGGACTCGTTCTGAAAATTCCAGAGTCAAGTAGGTAAGAGAGGGTTGAAAGATGGACCTGGATCCAGGACTTGAACTGCGGCGGAGGGGTGCTGCAAAATCCCCCAGCTTTTCAAACACCAGTTGAGGCTTGGAATGTACCCGCCCAGAGTGATGCCGCAGTCCTCGGCCCACTCCTCCACGGACTCGCTGAACTCCACGCCCGGCATGGCGTAGATGGACTGCACCTATTTCGATAGCCTGACGCCATTGCAATTTGAATGGGGACAGAGCTATCGAAACCTTGGAGTCGCAGCCTAGGTAGGTGAAGAAGTTGACGGGCGGTCCATTGCCGAAGATCATGATGTTGCTGAGAAAAAGGGAGGCTGAGAAGAGAGGTGCAATTGAGGGAAAACCGGGTGTCGGGGCCGGTGATGTACTCGCTGGCGAGGAACTTGTGGCAGAAGGCGACGTTGGCCTTGTACACGCAGACGGAGTAGCCCGTGGCGATGATGAAACAGAAGAGGATGAGGCTGTGCTGCATCATGACTCACAGGGGCGTAGGCTCAACAGGGCAACGCAATGCCAGCCGCCTCATTTCCATGGCCCCCCTCCCCCTCTCCCCCTTTTGGGTACGCATGCCTTTGTCTAGACAGCCTAAGCTCATGCGCGGCTTCAAATGCGTCACCGTACTTGGTGGGTTAGGAAAATACGCTATCGTGATTTCCCACATACAAACAGCATCCATTAATCTCCAGGGTTCATCAATCAGAGTGGGGCGATAGAAAATCACCATAGCGTGATTTTCCGCCTCTATCTCCCTGGTAATAGACATCTACACCTAGGCAATCACACTATGGTGTTTCTCCAACCACATACAAAATTTATATAAGATCGTGTTTCTCCAACCTCCATACAAGATCAACATATCGTTTTTTCTCCAAGCCCCATACAAGATCACCATAGGGTGTTTTTCCATGTACACCTTTTAACCAATCAGCGACGGCCTCTCTGGTGTATAAGAGGAGCGTGCCTTCCCAGCCCTGGCTCACTCCGCACACCTCCTCCTATTTTCGGTCTTATCACAGCGTAATTCCACAGCACCAAATCGGTTGGTGCCTGTTTGCATTTTGCGAATGTTAAAATGCATTCCGTCATCAATGCAGGCCGCCAAATTCACCTGCGCAACTGCCGCCGACTACCGATCTCTAAAACCAAGGTTTGTTAAACCTTGATTCATATATGCCGGTCATATATGGCAAGGTGTGCAAACAGGTTCGACTAACTACATAGGTGGGTCCATGGTAACCAACAATTCAAGGTAACCAATTTTTCTAGAGTGACTGTGTGGAGTGAGTGAATTTTGGTTGAGGGAACAAATAGGAAGCTAGGAAGAAAAACCTACCCTAAAACCCCGGAAATTCC
>JASANA010002282.1:0-12868 GCA_030248095.1 Ptycholaimellus sp. GST1_10
GGCTCATTTCGTGCGAACGCGAACGCAACGCAACAAGCCCACGAGGTCGAACAAGCTTTTTTTCGGAAAAGTGTGTTTGTGTTATGTTAGCGAACATGCTATGTGCGAACATATAACATGGTGCTTGTTTGCGAACCAGCACACTAACTTGTAACCGGCTCCAAATAATTTTCTCTGGAGGTTGCGGAAGTGACGGATTTTGATTGTGCGCATGCCGCAGGCTCTCCAGGCATGATTCTACGGTACATTAGGCAATGCAGCAGGCACGGCAAGGCAGGCACACATCTGCATAGTCACAGTTAGACAAGGCCTCTTGAGGAGCGATTGGAAGCCAGTGAAGGAAGAAGCAGTGCCAGTCCAGCTACGACGATGAACATGAACGCCAGCCGCTGCACGAAGATGCGTCTGCTGCTCCAGCAGATCCAGGGGCGCATCGAAACGGAGGGCATCTCGGACACGTCGGAGGCTGCCCGCCAGACGCTGGACAATGTGGACAAGCATCATTTTGAGCTCTAAACGAGTTTTCTTGTCCTTTGTGATCGAGAACTTTTGAAACACTATCTTTGTTATGCAGTGCTTTGCTGCCACCAAGTAATAGGAACGAGGTCCTTTAACAAGTATGGAAAAGCAAGCAAGCAAGTATACACCAAAAGTCTATTATGCGGGTTGCCTAGTTGATGATAATATTAAACACAGGGACCTACCAATTAACAGAAACATTATACGATTGAGTAGAATAGAATTCATCTTATATTAGAAGATAATTCGAATTTACCTGGATTTTCAGGATTTTCAACAGACCCTAACTCATTCAATCTTCCTATTTAGGAAAAACAAATTACCATCCCAAATGCGTCAGAGAAGGCTCTATCCAAAAAACATAATAAGATGAGAAAACGACAACAAAAATTTTTTGCCTTTTTCCAAATGTAGGTGAAAAAAATAACGCACCTCAGGGTCATAGAGAAAAAGATTTTTGACCGCGGAGCAGCCCGAAGGGCTGCTCCGCGGTCTATAGAGGTTACTAAACTTTTGTCCTCATATATATATATATATATATATATATATGTGTCTGGAAATGCTGGGAACAGGCGAATTCTCAACGGATTGGGACAAAATTTTTTTCCCTGAAAGGTAATGCAATTTTAGGAAGATCTGGAGGGGTAGACCCGGTTTCCGAGCATTTGAAACATTACTTATTTGGGTAGAAATGTTTAAACATTGCAATATACAGTTTTTGCGCTGTAGCACCTGTAATCTTGAGAATTGCACAGACAACTTGAATTTTTTTGTTCACAAGTCGGATATAACGATTCCAAATCTGTGCTTACTTTTGAAAATGGTTGAGAAACCACAGACTTGCCCTCTTGAGTGACAAACTTTCATGCATGACAATGGCATTGATAATTAGTAGCAGCTGAACGGCTGATTATTGAACATAACACTTGAGTTTTTTTGTTCACAAGTCGTACATAACGATTCCAAATCTGTGCTTACTTTTGAAAATGGTTGAGAAACCACAGACTTGCCCTCTTGAGTGACAAACTTTCATGACAATAGCATCAATAATCGGTTGCAGCTGAACGGCTGAGAATTGAACAGACGACTTGAGTTTTTTTGTTCATAAGTCGTATATAAAGATTCCAAATCTGTGCTTACTTTTGAAAATGGTTGAGAAACCACAGAATTTTCCTTTTGAAATGCAATGATCACCTTCACAGCAGCATTTTTCCTTAATTTTTGGATTTTACTACATGTGGATGTGTAAGCGCTCCGCGGTCACCTATTTCGCTTTGCGCCATATACTTGTTCTTCAAGCTTTATAAGCCTGTACGTTTTTTTGGTGCTTGGTCATGCTCCTTGCCCTATCTTCAGAGAAAACCGCTTGGAAAAATCATAAACTGGGCAAGAATGGCATTGTTTTCTGAGGTCACTTTTTCAACCCCCATAGCCCCCGTCGTAATGTTATAATGCTTTTCCCTCCATATTATAAATGATTATAAATCAATTTTACTCCATGCTGTCTCTGTTAAAGGACCTTGTTCCTAATACTTGCTGTCACTGTTGTCCGCTGCACTTGCTTGATGCTGCTCGCGTCCCAACCCGGACCTGGTGCTCTGGGTCCGGGGAGGGGGATAAATCACTTGCTACGGATCTTGACAGTAGAGCCAACCTCCCGAGCCTGGGTGTGTGTGCGCGAGTCTAGACGGTTGCATCATCGCGACCGTCGGCGTCTGGCGGGGCTTTGTCATCGCCACCGCCTACGCCAACCTTCCCAAGTGCACTCTCAGGGCCTCTCTGCCAGATTGGCCCCCTTTTCCGGTGTTTGAGAACGAGTTTGGAGCCGAGCTGTTGCTGTGTTGGGTTCAGGTTTGATTGCGGGACGCCGTGATCAGCTTCTCCGACCCCAACCCCGTGGCCGCCAACATCTCCTTCTCTCTCTTCACCATCGTCTTCACCATCTCTCTCTCCATCACCAGCGACACCGGGGGCTCTGGATAGTCTAATCCCCCACACTCTCTGGTGACCCTCTCTTTCATCATCCTCCCCTGCTGCCTTCCCCTCTTCTAGGATGGCAGCTCGACGCTTCTGGATCAGCACCGCCCCGCCGGGGGTGGAGGAGTGCGTGCCCGACTGCAACCCGCCGCCGGACGGCCACTCAAGGACGAAGATGCACTGCGCCGACTGCGGCCTCGTCTTCTGCGCTGCCGGCGCCAACATCCTCTTCAACCCAGCGGGCAGCGCCGATGCCAACGTCTACGACCACGTCTTCATGGCCGTCTCCGCTGACGGGACTGCCTTCCCCGACTTCCGCTACACCTGCCATGTCTGCCAGATCAACCAGGCCATTTGGGAGCCCGCCAGCCTCGCGGAGCAGGCGGACTTCGCCGGGATTGCCATCCGCCCCAGCCGCCACATCGACGCGCCCGAGTACCGCTACATTGGCCCCAACCTTGGCCGCAACGACCGCGCCGACGCCGCCAAGGCCACCGAGGCCGCCGACCGCGCCGACGCTGACGCCGGACGGCAGCCCGACGCCACCTTTGTCCGACCTCCGTCGCCAGCCTTCTCCCATCGCTCCACCGCCTCCTACCAGTCTCTGGGCGGCCGTCACTCGCCGCCACGCGACTCCCCGCCGCCCAACTATGACCAGGCCATGCGCGGGCCTCCGCTTCACCGGCCACAGCCGACTCCGCGACAGTCCCTGCGTGGGTCGCCCCAGCCGGCCCACAACCAGCGCAGCCCGGCTGCCTCCGACCGGACGGAGGACTGGGTCGGCCAGCAGCGGCAGCGGCAGCGACGCCGCTGGGACCCGACGCCCAGCAACCGGGCACCGTCGTGCTCCACCCGGCGCTCCGGCCGGGGGAGCGGCGGACGCAGTGGAGGTAGTTCGGAATCCTCCCAGGCGGTGAGCACCATCGTCTCCTCCAGGCACAGCCGCCGGGAAAAGGCGGACCGCCGCCTCATCGACAACCTCGTCGACCTCATATGGACAATGGCCCAGCCTCGGGGCAACGGCCTCCAGCCGGCCCAGCCTCCGCCGGCCCAGCCTCCGCCGGCCCAGCCCCCGCCCGCTCAGCCCCCGCCGGTCCAGCCTCCGCCGATCCAGCAACCACCGGCACCGGCGCCGCCGACACCGGCGCCTTTCATCCCAGAGCGGCCAGAGCCCGTCCGCCGGCACCCACCGCCGGCTGGCCTCCCACCCATCCAGCGCCCCAACACCTTCCTGCCCACCCCTGACTGGGCCGCCGAGAACCCAGAACCCCTCTGGCGAGCTCCTCAGGATGTGCGGCTGGCTCCACCCGCCCCCCCCCCTCTGGCGGCGGAAGAGCCCCAGGGCAGGGGGCAGGGAACGGCCCAGCGAATGCAGCCCCACCCGGCCTCCCCTCCGGCGGCGGAAGAGCCCCGGGGCAGGGGCACGGGCAAGGCCTGCACCTCCATCCAGCTCCAACTGGCCTCCCCTCCGGCGGCGGAAGAGCCCTGGGGCAGGGGCGCGGTCAAGACCCGGAACCACCGGCTCCAGCCGGCCCTCCCTCTGGAGGCGGAAGAGCCCCAGGGCAGGGGCCAGGCCAAGGCCCGGATCCCCCAGCACCACCCGGCCCTCCCTCCGGAGGCGGAAGAGCCCCAGGGCAGGGGCCCGGGCATGGCCCAGAACAGCAGCCGCCTCCCCCTCCCGCCCCCTACGGTGCCCCCGCGGGCCCGTGGCAGGCCGGTGGGCACGGAGCGGTGGGGCGACCAAGCTACTTGCTCCCGAAGATCAAGCACACCGTCGAGAGCTTTGACGGCTCCGACGTCACCAAGTACCCGCGCTTCAGGAGCTGGGTGATGAACTTGCTGGAGCAGCAGGCCATGCTGGAGCGGGACAAGTTCTACTACCTGTACCACAGCCTCTCCGGCCGGGCCCGCCAGAAGATTGAGCAGCTGGATCCGAATGTGGCCGGCAACTTTGACCGGGCCCTGGACACTTTGGACGCCAACTACCAGCGCTCTGACCTCCTCAAGGCCGCCCTCTTCCGCAACCTCCAAGACCTCAGCCCGGCGGCGGACGACAACCTTGGCAGTCTGGAGGCCCTGGCGGACGGCGTTGCAGACGCCCTGAACCAGCTCCGGGCCGCCGGCGTTCCCAACGCCACCATCGACGCCTATGCCTATGACCTCTTCGCAAAGGTCCCAGCCAGCCTCAGCCGCGAAATCCGGCGGGCGCGAGTCCGACAGCGCCTGGAGCCCGTCCCCGGCGTCGCCGACCTCCTCAAGGACCTGCGGGCGGAGATCAACCTGCTCCGCTCAACGGAGGCTGCCCGACCGCCGCTGCCCCGGCATCAAGGCCAGTCCACCTTCGCCGCCCCCGCCAGCCAGGCCAAACCGCCGGCCACGGCCAAGAACGCAAGCAGCAAGGGAGGAGGAGGCGAGCGAGGAAAGCCCCGCTATGGCAAGGACCTCCCCTGCCTCTTCTGCGATGACACTGGGCACAAGAGCTACCGCTGCCCGACCGTGACGTCCCCGGCCGAGCGGCTCCGCCTCTTCGACAAGGCTAACCGCTGCCACCTCTGCATCAAAAAGGGGCATATGGCCAAGGACTGCCCCAGCAAGCGCTGCTGCTTCAAGTGCGACGGCCACCACGCCTCAGTCCTCCACAAGGCCCTGGCCGAGGGCCAGGCCAAGGCCGGCCAGCGCAAGGGGAAGACCTCCAAGGCCAGCCAGGCCTCCAAGGAGACGGTGGCCGCAGCGTCCGCCAGCATCACCGGCCACCCCACCGCGGTCCTCAGCACCTTCGAGGCCCCGGTGGTGCGGCCCATGGACAAGCAAGGGACCAACGTCACCGGTCTGCTCGACTCCTGCTCCAGCCTCTCCTGGCTCAGGGAGGACGTCGCCCGGCGCCTGGGCCTCTGCTTCCTCCCGCCCGAGACCATCGACCTCAGTTGCGCCGGCGCCGCCGAGCCCCGTCGCCTGGTCACCTGCCCCGTTATGATCGACTTGATTGGGCGCGATGGCTCCAGGACCAAGTTCAAGGCCCACACAGCGGAGCACATGTGCGGCCCAATCTCTGTGGGGGGCTTCTCCATCCACCCGGACATCCTTGCCCCCATCGGCCAGCCCAAGCTTGGCTACGCCAATCTTCCCCCCACCAAGGCCAAGGCGCTGGAGATCGACCTGCTGGTGGGCCTGAATGCCTACCACAAGTACCTCGGCACCAGCTGCCCCCGCACCGCCCTCACCGAGGGCCTCACCGCCTACCACTCCAGCCTCGGCATCCTGCTCAAGGGCGCGCTACAGCCCGGCGAGTTCGCCGTCAAGGACCCCGGTTTTGAGAGCCTGGTGCCGGCCATGTTCGGCTTTGCCCAGCCGGTCTCCTTCCAGCAGCACCTGGCCCGGCAATCGGACCTGGAGACGATCGGCTTCCACCACGACGCCGACTCCAAGGCCACCACCAACGACGAGCGGATGGAGGAGCTGCTCCGCCAGATCAGCCGCCGCCCAGACGGGGCCTTTGTGGTGCTGCTCCCCTTCCGCGAGGACGCCAGCTGCCTGGCCTCCAACTTCCAGCAGGCCTTCGGGCGCGTCAGCCGCAACCACAGCCGCCTGAGCCCGGAAGAGAAGCTGGCCTACTACGGCAAGTTTGATGCCCAGGCGAGCAAGGGGATCATCGTCCCGGTTGCCAAGAAAGCTGTCCCCGGCGCCCTCGTCCACCACCTGCCCCACTTCAAGGCCCCCGCCGCCAAGAAGGTGCGCCCGGTGGTCGACGCCAGCTCCAAGTGCAGCAGCCCGCCCCGGTCCCTCAACGACATGATCGACCCCGGACCCAACCTGCTGGCGGACCTCTTCACCGTGCAGCTGCTGGCCTGCTCCGGCCGCTACCTGTTCACCGCCGACATCAGGGCCGCCTTTTATGCCATGCATATCCGAGAAGACTTGCAGGACGCGCTGCGGGTGATCCTGCTGCGAGATCGGGACCAACCGATGGTGGACGGCAACTTCCGCGTCTGGAAGTACACCCGTGTCATCATGGGGTGCAGCGCCAGCCCGTGGCTGCTGCAAGCCTGCCTTCGCCTGCTCGTCCGTGGCACCCTGTCCGACGGTCGCCTGCACAGGCTCTCAGAGGCGGAGGTCCAGGCCATCCCCGCCCGCACCTATGCCGACAACGTCATCTGGCCCTTCGAGGACGCCTCCGACGGCATCCGCGTCGCCCATGGCCTGGTGCAGCTGTTTGCCGACGGCGGTTTTGAGCTCCGCAAGTTCGGCTCCAACTGCGCCGCCCTCCTCGACGCCCTGAGGCCCGACCAGCTCCTGCCCGCCAGCGACACTGTCTCCATCCTTGGCGTCGACTGGCACCTACCGTCCAACACCCTACACGTGGCGGAGGTGAAGACGGAGAGTGACAAGAAGCCCAGCGTCCGCAAGCTGGCGAGCGTCGTTGCCCGCGCCTTCGATCCCTTCGGCATCGTTGGCCCCGTCACTCTCAAAGGTCGCCTCCTGCTCCACGAAGCTTACCCACACTGCAGGACCTGGGACACGAAAGTCCCGGCGGAGGTGGTGGCCGAGTGGCCCAAGCTCTGCGCCCAGCTCCGCCGCTGCCACGAGCCCGCCATCCCCCACCACGCCATCTGCGGCCCTGCGCCCAAGCTCGTCCTCTTCTCCGACGCCAACTTCGACGCCTATGCGTTCACCGCCTACGCCGTCTACCCCGGCGCGGGGAAGGCCAAGTTCCTCACCGGCAAGGCCCGCCTTGTCCCCAAGGAGAAGAAGGGGATCATCATCTCAATCCCCCGCATGGAGCTCTGGGCTGCTGTCGCCGCCTCCCACGCCGCCGCCCTACTCCGCAAGGCCCTCGCCTCCGTCATGACCTTTGGCGAGGTCACGCACTTCATCGACAACGCGGCCGTCCTGAGGTGGCTGGCCGCTGGCGAGGCCCCGCGAGCCTACGAGAACCGGCGGATCCAGGAGCTGCTGGAGGCCGCCCCGCAACCCCGCTTCCGCTACATCCCATCCGCCGGCAACCCGGCGGACTGGCTGACAAAGCCACGCAACGTGGACACGCTGCTCCAGGAGCAGCTCTATCTCCAAGGTCCCTCCTTCCTCACAAGGGCCAGGTCCGAGTGGCCGGACGCGACGGCGCCGCCGTCTGAGCAGCCGGAGCCGGACCCGCCCAAGGGGCGTAAGGGCGCCTTCCGATCCAAGGCCGCCCTGGCCGCCGCCGCCCGGCCGCGGCCGCGGCCGCCAGAGCCCGACGAACCCCAAGGGCTGCTGGGGCTGCTCAAGCTCCACGAGGCCAGCAGCCTCCGCCGCCTCCTCACCAAGGCCCCCTACGTCCAGCGGTTCATCGATTCGAACAAATGCAGGACGCCGGTGATGTGGGCGGAGAAGCTGCCCATCCTGCTCTGCCTGGTCCGCGAGGTCCAGGAGACGGCCTACGCCGACCTGCGCGAGCACCTCTGCTCCAAGACCAACGCCAACAAGCGCGGCGCCAACCAGGCACGCCAGTTTGGCGCTCAGCTCATCAACGGCCTCATCAGGGTCGGCTCCCGCTTTGGACAGCGCAAGCCCACGGAGGACGGCCTGCCTCCCATCCTCCTCCCCACTGACCATCCATTCACCAAGCTCCTGGTCCACCACGTCCACGCCACCAACGGCCATGGCCCAGCCTCAGCCGTGCTGGGCATCCTCCGGCGGACCTACTGGATCCCGGGCGGCTACCAGATGGTGGCTCGCATCCTCCGTGGCTGCCAGCTCTGCCGCCTGGCCAAGGCGGCCCTCCCCCGTGGCGTCGCCCGAGGAGACCTGCCCACGGACCGCTTCCAGCCCGACCGACCGCCCTTCAGCTCCATCATGGTGGACCAGATCGGCCCTTTCACCACCTACGACCGCAAGCACGGGACGGAGACCAAGCGCTGGCTCCTCCTCTTCACCTGTGCCTCCATGCGCGCCATCCACTTGGAGGTCTTGGCCAAGTACGACGCCGAGGCCGCCTGCGCTGCCCTGGAGCGCTGCCGTGGGCTCACCGCTGGAACCATCTGGATGGACCAGGCGGGCGCCTTCACTGCAGCGGCCAGACAGATGGAGCCCGTCTTACTCTTCCCCAACGCGGAGGCCCTGGACGTGTCTGCCTTCGCCACCTCACACCAGGTCCACTTCCGCTTCTGCCCGGTGCGGGCGCCCTGGCACCACGGCGCTGTGGAGCGCCTGGTCGGCGTCGTCAAGAGCTGCCTCCGGCCTGCGATGTGGAATCAGCGGCTTTTGGACGAGGCGTTCCACACCCTCGCCTGCCGCGTCGAGGCGGTCGTCAACCACCGCCCCCTCTGCCCACTCACCGCCCGGGCGGACGACTTCCGCCCCCTCACGCCGGCCTCCATCCTGACGCCGGGCATGGACGCGGAGCCCTTCGCGGAGGGCGAGCAGTTCGGCTCTGCCATCTGCCACCTCCTCCGCTGCCGCCAGCACGCCGCGGCTGAGTTCCGGCGCCGCTTCACAACCGAGTATGCCGGCTTCTTGCGCTCTGTCCACCTCGCCGAGGCCGCCCGCCGCAAGGTCCGCCCCCAGGCCCTGCTGCCCGTGGGGGCCGCCTGCCTGCTCAAGGATCCCGGCCCCCGGCGCCTCTGGAAGATCGTCCGCGTCATCGCCACCTTCGCCAACAAGAACGGGGTGGTGCGCTCGGCAGACGTGATCGACCAGTGGGGCTACGTCACCCGCCGCTCCATCGCGCACCTGCTGTTGACTGAGGCTCCCGCCTTGGTCGCAGCTCAGGCCCCCAGTCCCTGCCTCTCCATCCCCAACGCCTCCTCCTCCGCCCAGAATGCAGGCGGGGAGGTGAACGAGCCGTTGGTGGACGCGGGCGAGGAGCTGGCCAGGCTGCGCGAGGCGCCGGAGGAGCTGGAGCCCGGAGAGGAGGCGGAGGACGAGGATGTCATCGTCAACTAGCCCATCTTTGCCGACAGTGCTTCCGGCTGCAGCCTGGGCGCTTGCTCAGGCTCAGCCTCTTCTGCTGGTCGTCCTTTTTCCCCCCTCCTCTAACCCCCCCCCCCTCTCTCCTCTTTCTCCCATTTCTCTTTCTTCCCTCTGTTGGCCCCCGAGCGGATGCAGATGCGCGTGTCGGTGGCCGCGGGGTGGAGCAGCTGCGGGGGCATCTGCTGCGTCGCCGCGTTCGAGGCCCTTCCCTGCCCCCTCCTCCCTTTTCCTTCTTTCATCCTACCCCCATTACCCACTTCATTGTTACCCTGCAAGCTGGTGCGAGGAGAACGCCTGGCCTTGCACTGCGCCAGTGGCCCCGCAAGGGGAGGCTTTCGGGCCCGTGGAAACCTGCCTAGAGGCTTGGCCTTGCCCCAGCATTTCCTCCCATTCGGCCTCCCCATTCTCCTCTCGTTGACCCTGTCCATCCCTAGCTTTGTTCCTTTCTGACCAAATATGCTAGCCCCACCTTCCAGCTATGCTCTGCTGCAATTTAGCCGAATATTTAGAACTTCACTGAATTTTCATTTTTTTCTTTGCTGGGGAAGCCCTCTAGTCTAGCAGCACTACTAGCCTTTCGTATCATTGGAATATGCCAGGAGGAGTTTTAGCGCCCGATGAGATTCTGTCCGCTGTCTTCAGTCTTTCGCTCACCTTGCCTAGCCATCCCGCCTGCTGAGCAGTGTAGGAGCTGAGAGAGTCAGGGAGTTTTGGTGCTGCGCTTTCTTCCACTTCTTTCACTTTCTTATTCATGTCATCGCACACACACCTAAGAATCATGCCTTATCCACACTTATCCTTACAGCCCCAACTTTGAGCGCACCAGCCATTGAGCAATGTCCTTTGCCGCCGTTTGCTGATGTTGGCTGCAATTTGCTGTCAGGTTGCTGCAGTTTGCTGCCGTTTTGCTGCCAGCGTCTGGCAGGCCAGTGATTCTTCTTTGCTGGGGAGCCTGTCCGCTGCACTTGCTTGATGCTGCTCGCGTCCCGACCCGGACCTGGTGCTCTGGGTCCGGGGAGGGGGATAAATCACTCGCTACGGATCTTGACAACTGTATCCCCCCTCAAATCCCTTCGCTGTCAAAATTGAGCGAAGAAAATAACATTGGAATGGTTTGGCGAAACGTTAAACAAACCCGAACAACGTAAACATATTTTCATGAGTAAGATTGGGTGTCATGCTTCAGGCTTCCGCATATTATCAGGTATACATTATCCACAGTGAAATGAATGTTGGTGCTCTTTGGATGCCATCTCCCCTTTTGGTTTCTTAATCAATACTCGAATCGCCCATAATAGTAGACACATCGCATGACTCAAAAGTCAAAGCAAACGCAAAATCCAAAGGCTAAAATTAAACCCAGAATAAAAACATTTGTCATTTTGTTATTCATCTTGCTGGTTTGCTTCTATTGCATTCCCTGAATTCGTCGTTGTCACCGTAGCAGTTGTTTCAGCCTTCATGGCTGACGCTTCCACAACAGTGGATGTTTCATCAGCAGTGGGAGTTTTCGTTGTGGGCTCGTCTGTTGTGCTCGGCGCTGTCGCGGTACTGGCTGTGTTTGCTGCAGCTGACGTAGTCTGTGCTGTGCTTGAAACCAGTGCGTCGGTTGTAGTTGTAGCTTCTGTAGAGGTTGGAGTTGTTTTCGTTCTCGATGTAGACTCTGTACTTAGAGTTGAACTCGTATTTGATGTTGTTGGCGCTTCAGAAGAAGCCTGGGTCGTTGTAATTGCTTTGGTTGTTGTGTCCGACAGGCCCTTTCCGGTTGATGATGCAGGAGTGCCACCTTTAGTTGCATTTGGCGCTCCAGTCGAACTCGCAGTCACATTTGATGACGTCGATACAGATGATGGGGTGGATGCTTCTCGAGTCGCTATCGTCGTTGATCTTGGGGCAGTGGTCGTGGAACTAGTGGACGTAATAGCTGATGTCGTGTTTGTGGCTGAAAAATAATTTTGAAAAAACACAACATTTTTGCTCCACTCTTTTTTCTCTATCTTTTCCTCGACTTCGCATCAATAGAGTTTAGCGTTCTGGTAGCATTCAGAAGGAGTGGAGAAAAACCGGGTGGATCGGTTGCTTGGTTCGGTATTTCGTAGATCCAGTAGCCGAATCCGATGACGAAGCCAGCAGTGATGAGCACAATCGCGAAAAAGGCAGCAGGCAGCAGACCTCGCGTCGACATTTTCAGGCACACTGATTTGCGTCTAGCTCCCAAAACCTAACCGTCTTGGCCCTTGCGGGTTTTGAAAGGCAAATGGTGCGCCTGGGTACTGGGAACAGCAGGTTTGCTGGCTGGGATCTCTTGATTGCTAGCAGCGCCTTGATATTTATGATTCCTTTTTTATCATAGCATTCAATCTCATAAAATTATATCTATTATCATCGGCAATGCCTAAAAATAGAGGCATGGTTTGGCCCCCCTATAGGGGGGGGTCATATCCGGATATGCCCCCCTCTGTATCCGGATACAGCCCCCCTTATAAATCCAGCTCGGATTTGCCTGGTCTGTCCATCAAGTCATTCGCCACCCCCGAGTCTGAGGAGTCGGACGAGGAGGAGCCAGAGGAACCAGAGGAGCCAAAGCAACAAGAAGAACCAGAAAGCAAGGAGCAAAAAGAGCCCAGGAACAAGTGGGGGGAGCAGGTGGAAGCGAACTGCGTCCGCTGCGCCTACCGGTCTACGGTGCGCAGGAAGAATGAGAGCAGCAACTGCATCTTGCACGTTTGCGTCTGCGAGGACCTGAGACCTTTCCAATGCTCTGGGCGTCAGCGACGCTTCAGGGACAAGCCAACTGGACGCCAGCATCTGTCCAGCTGCCCAAATGCCGAGCTCTTGCTCCCTGACAAGTGCCTGCTTCTTCTCAACTGAGCGGGTGTGAGCCTCGAGTTTGCAGGAGTGGAAGCGAGGAGGCGATTAGGAAGGCATTGGCCCAGTGCTTCCTGAACATGAAGGCTAGGTGGTCCGGGTTGAAGGTGCCTTGAGTTGAAATTGTGCATTGCCTCTTCTGCTCTGCCACTGTGCCACCTCTTTTACTATCATGAAAACATTATAAAAAACCCTGACGGCATATTATCGAAAGCGCCGAATATATGTGCCCATTATATTCAAATTCAGACAGGATAACTAATTTTCTAGTTGTTTTTGCGCGGCGGTTCTGAGGCAGGGGAAGCCCCCTTAGAAGTCACGCTGTCCCCTTACGTCTGAGCATAGACCTCAGGTCTGAGTGATTGTTGTTTTTGCTGCCTTGTGAATGTAGCTTGGCCGTCCAATCTAAGTCGGTTCAGAATTACCAAACAATCGTTCAAATGCGAACAATGTACTTTCCCCCATGAACCGAAAAAACCAAAATACGAACAACTTGTGGCCACCTATTTCATTACTGCTTTCTTACAAAATTTCAGTTTCAGTGTCTAAAGTAAATACA
>JASANA010002284.1:0-10029 GCA_030248095.1 Ptycholaimellus sp. GST1_10
AAAAATAAGCCAATTCGTAGCGATACGTTGTATGTTTAACGTACTTCGTTCAGCTACATATTGCTGGAAGATCTGGAGGGGTGGAAGTGGTCCCAAACGTTTTAAACATTACTTTTCTGGGGATAAAGTTGGAAAATTGCAATATGCGGTTTTTGCACTGTAGTACCTGAAGTCTTGAGAATTGCACAGAAAACTTGATTTTTATGTTCACTAGTCTTATATGTCGATTCTAAATCTGTGCTTACTTTTGAAATTGGTTGAGAAACCACATACTTGATTTTTGAGTTAAAAGGATCATATAAAGGATGCGCTCCGCGGTCACCTATTGCGCTTTGCGCCATATACTTGTTTGATCATTTTTTGCCTATGTTATAGCATAGGGCTAATTCTTGACCTGTCCTCGATCTTTGGGTCTTTTATCAAAATTGCCAAGTAAAACCCAGTGTTTTTTCTTCATAAATATTTGCATAAGGCCTAGATAAGTAAGCTCACAAATGGAAATTAAGAAATATTGATCTTCCGAAGAGCAGGAAGTTTTTTACCGCGGAGCGGCCCGAAGGGCCGCTCCGCGGTCTATAGAGGTCACGAAACTTTCGTCCTCATGTGTATATATTTCTGGAAATGCTGGTCCTCACCGAATTCTCAACGGATTGGGACAAACTTTTTTTTTCCTGAAAGGTAATGCAATTTTAGGAAGATCTGGAGGGGTGGAACCGGTTTCCGAGACATTTGAAACATAACTTATTTGGGTAGAAAGGCTTGAAAATTGCAATATACAGTTTTTGCGCTTGAGCACCTGTAATCTTAATAATTGCACAAAAGACTTGAGTTTTTTTGTTCACAAGTCATATATAACAATTCCAAATCTGTGCTTACTTTTGAAAATGGTTGAGAAACCACAGACTTACCCTCTTGAGTGACAAACTTTCATGCATGGCAATGGAATCAATAATCAGTAACAGCTGAACGGCTCAGAATTGAACAGAAGACTTCAGTTTTTGACCGCGGAGCGGCCCTAAGGGGCCGCTCCGCGGTCTATAGAGGTTACTCAACTTTTGTCCTCTTATATATATATATATATATATATATATATATATATATATATATATATATATATATATATATATATATATATATATATATATATATATATATATATATATATGTATTTCTGGAAATGCTGGTCCTCACCGAATTCTCTTAACGGATTGGGACAAACTTTTTTTTTTCCTGAAAGGTAATGCAATTTTAGGAAGATCTGGAGGGGTGGAACCGGTTTCCGAGCATTTGAAACATTACTTATTTGGGTAGAAAGGCTTGAAAATTGCAATATACAGTTTTTGCGCTGTATCTCCTGTAATCTTGAGAATTGCACAGAAGACTTGAGTTTTTTGTTCACAAGTCATATATAGCAATTCCAAATCTGTGCTTACTTTTAAAAATGGTTGAGAAACCACAGACTTACCCTCTTGAGTGACAAACTTTCACGCACGGCAATGGCATCGTTAATCAGTAACAGCTGAACGGCTCAGAATTGCACAGAGGACTTGAAATTTTTTGTTCACAAGTCATATATAGCGATTCCAAATCTGTGCTTACTTTCGAAAATGGTTGAGAAACCACAGACTTACCCTCTTGAGTGACAAACTTTCACGCATGGCAATGGCATCAATAATCAGTAACAGCTGAACGGCTCAAAATTGAACAGAAGACTTGAGTTTTTTTGTTCACAAGTCATATATAGCGATTCCAAATCTGTGCTTACTTTTAAAAATGGGTGAGCAACCATAGACTTGCCCTTTGGAGTGGCGAAATTTCATGCATTCATATTGTAAGCTGGAAGGTGGTGTGCTCCGCGGTCACCTATTGCGCTTTGCGCCATATACTTGTTTTGTTCACAAGTCATATATAGCGATTCCAAATCTGTGCTTACTTTCGAAAATGGTTGAGAAACCACAGACTTACCCTCTTGAGTTACAAACTTTCATGCACGGCAATGGCATCAATAATCAGTAACAGCTGAACGGCTCAGAATTGAACAGAAGACTTGAGTTTTTTTGTTCACAAGTCATATATAGCAATTCCAAATCTGTGCTTACTTTCGAAAATGGTTGAGAAACCACAGACTTACCCTCTTGAGTGACAAACTTTCATGCACAGCAATGGCATCAATAATCAGTAACAGCTGAACGGCTCAGAATTGAACAGATGACTTGAGTTTTTTTGTTCACAAGTCATATATAACGATTCTAATTCTGTGCTTACTTTTGAGAATGGTTGAGAAACCGCAGACTTTCCCTCTTGATTTTTGTTCGCAAGTTGTATATAATGATTCCAAATCTGTGCTTATTTTTGAAAATTGTTGAGAAACCACCGAATTTTACTTTTGAGATGCAATGATCACCTTACAGCAGAATTTTTCCTTAATTTTTGAATTTTACTACATGTGGAGGTGTAAGCGCTCCGCGGTCACTTATTGCGCTTTGCGCCATATACTTGTTTAGTGCGAAAATTGCATCTTTGACAAAGTGTCCTATGTTATAACATGGGGCGATTCTTGACTGTGGCTTACAAAAGTGCTTGCCGTTAGTTTGGACCACCCCTTTTTGCAATATTTCGCAACATTTTCTAGACCAAAATTTCACGATAATTTCAAAAATTATAATCATTTACCCGAATAGTTAAGTTAAGGGCATGAAAATGACGATTTTTGACAGAAATGGAAAAATTCAGATTTTGGTAATCAGCAAGTTAGTGAACGTTTTTTCGATTCAGGTGTATATTAGGAACAAACCAAGGACACAAGCAGGTCCGCAAGATTTTTAGCTTTCGATCGATACCCATGATGCTAGTACTTTGTTTAAAAGATACCAAGAAATTGCCAGTTTTGTAAGCTGAACTAGCTTAAACTCAAATTTTGGCAAGTATTTGACCTCCCTTCACGTTTGGAGCTGTAGCGAGCCCAATTTTCCGTATTTTTCGCCCAAAATTGGTGGAGATACATAAAATTGTATGGAGATTCAGAATCTGCAATAAAAAAGGGGGGTCAAAAAATTTATGTCCGGACCCCTTTGTAGGATTCGTATTCCTACCAAAAACCGGGTCTTAAAACTATTGGGATATAATTATGTGTCCAAATTTTCTTAGGACATATTTGGCCTCTGCATTATGTCTTTTATTGCGAAAAAGGTCATGCATTTTCATTATTGCTTTTTGCCTTTTTGGTTTAATCCTATACATTTTTTTCCAATACGTTCCCTAAAGCTTAACAAAATTCAAAATTCAATTCATTACAAGCCATGGCCAGAAATAAACAAAATCATGTATGTACAAACTCTCAACGCTGAACTGAACTGCACCGACAATCACTGCAACAATTGGGCCAGTTTCACGGCTTTGCCCAGGTCTCGCGTCAGAGTCTGTAATTCTGCTCTTTAGGCCTTGAAGAATGCAAGAATGAGGTTAGGATACGGAGACGACGTCGTGTGTGGCACTGGATGAAGGGCCTTCATCACCTACACCCGGCAGCAGTCCACCCGCACCCAGAGAGGCCCACTCTCGCTCAGCTTCTTCAATCAATTATTCCTTTTATGGGCAGAGAGGTGCTTGATATGGGAAAACTGAATTTTGGCAATCTGAGCTAGCCTTAGTCTTAGAGTGTAAAAATAAGAAACCTTGTATGTCAGCCTCCAAAGCGTCCAGCTGCTTCTCGATCTTGGTCTGAGCGGCGCGAATTTTGGCCTTCTCCGCCTCTGCGCCGCCGGCCTCCGAGGTCCAGGCCGCGTGCCACGGGTGACTCCCATCGCTGCACGAAATCCCTTCCACACTCTAACCAGCACACCGCCTGGGAACCCCACCTGACAACGTGCATGCGCAAACGCAGACTCTTCAGTCGGTCCTCCAGCTCCGCCGCGTAGGCTGCCATCTGGATTGTCTTCCTGCAATATTATTATGAACCTCTTTCAGCCAAAGGACTCCTCCTGCTTCTCCCTTTCCATCTTTGCCGATTCTTCCATAAGCCGCAGCAAGATGAAGGGGGAGAAGCAGAGAGCTATCAAAAATTGTATGAACGAGCTGCCTACTTGAGTGCCGGAGCTCGGGCCTCTGCAGAGAGCGGAGTTCGGCCCGGAGGATGCGGCAGGCTCTGAGCTAGACCGAAGTCGGGCAGGCGACCTTCGCGCCAGCTAGAATTCGCAGTCTCCAGCAGAGCAGCCGATGGCCTCTTTCCTGAAGGGGTGTGGGTTTTCGCACTGCTGCTAGGATATCATGATGGGGGTGGACTAGGCGGGCTGCGACAGATGTAGCAGACGTAGGGGCTGGGCAGGGCGGCCTCTTCCCGAAAGCCGAAGCAGTCCCCGTGCTGCCAGGTCTCGCAACGCTCGCACTGTTAACATCTTTCCATTACTTGTCAAATGTCAGGAGCTTGAAGGAGGTATCCTGAGCTAGGGATGGATGAGCTAGTATTTGTTGGAATGAATGGGAGTTGAACCTGAATCATGAGCCCATTCTCGTCAGGGTCCCGGCAGCGACAGCGAACGACGTCGTTGGGTGCTAGGGTGGCGAGTGTCTCTGCCTCGCCCTCCTCCTCCGACCGCCCCGCCTCCTCCATCGTCGCTGTGGAGGCTGTGGAGGCTGAGAGAAGTAGGAGGAGTGTAGAGGGGAGAGGAGGATGGGAAGAGGGAAGGAACAGCCGGTGAAGGTCCGCTGGCGACGACTGCTGGGCCCTGGCTGCTCTGCCTGTCCGTGGTAGTGTCGCAGGTGGGAGGCCAGGGCTGTTGGGGTTCTGAACGATTTGCCGCACCCTTCACGCTCGCACTTCACCTACAATAGCTACCCTACTTCTAGGTGAGCTGGAGAATTCTGAAATCTACCTGTCTGTATGTTTGTCGTAACTAAACAACTGCCCAGCTAAATTTGCAACCCACCTCCAATGGCAAATCTTTGTCAGTCTTTCTACTGAAATTCCAGCCCCCATTCTTGTTTTATTTATTTGATCAAGTCCATTGACCTTGCATCAAATTATAATTGTCAATTTTATCAAATTTCACAATTATTTATTATTCTTATTTTACCATCAATTTATTCAATTTCTCCTCCAAACCCGCCCAACCTCAACCACCGCGAGCAGGGCGGGGTTCAGATCCGGGGACAGATTGGCCGGAGCCGCAGCCAGCGGCGGGGAGGCAGCCGGCAGCGCGGCCTCCACCCCGCCGCCCCCCGCCTGGGCATAGTAGCGGGCGTAGTTCTTCCGGTGGGCGTTGGTGACCTCGTGGCCGGCGGCGGAGCCCACCCGATTGTACGCCACCCCCTCCACCCATCCGCCTCCTCCTCCGCCCTTCTCCTGGGCCGCGGCGGCGCAGACGAGGCAGTAGAGAAGGGGCTCCCCGGCCTCCGTTCGCTCTGCCAGCCAGGACTCTCGGCCCCAGCGCCATTCGGCGACCTTGCGACGGAGCTCCTCCGCCTTCGCTGCCTCTTCCATGGCCGCCTCCTCTGCCTGGCCTGGGGAGGGAAGGATGTGGCGGTTGCTGATGGAGGAGGATCAGAGGGCAAACGTTTGACACTCTTGAGGTGCTCCTTGTCAGCGTCGTGCGCCTCCAGCAGGGATCGGTTCAGCTGGTCCGGCTTCAGGCCAGCGATCTGGGAGCGGGTGCGTTGGATGAGTGAAGGTGAATGAGGGATGGGGAAACCCAGGGCTCGCTGGGTGCTTTCTGAGCCCTGAAGTGATGGCAGAGGAAGCAGTAGCCAGTGCCCGTCTCCTCGTCCCAGGCCAGCCATTCGTAGGCCGCCTCCCACTCCGCTGGCAGCGCGTTCGGAATCGGCTCTGCAAAAGAATTGCTTGGTTGCTAGGATTTTGTGAGGTCAGAGAGGTGGATACCTTTTTTGTCAACAGCCGGTGAAAGGGGCTGCTCTGGCTTGGCCTCCTCTGCTTTTGGAGTTTCGATTGGTTCCGGTGGCGGGGAGGCTTCTTTGAAGGAGGCCAGCGGAAGCTCCTCCTCTGCCTCCTTCTTCTCCTCCACCGGTTCCTTCTCCTCCTCCTCCTTCTTCTCTTCCTCCTTCTCCTCCAACCCAGAAGTTCGTTTTTCTGGTGGCAGGTGGAAGGAAGGTGAAAGGGAACGGGCTTCCTGAGCAAGGCAAGTGGAGCGTCCTCGGAAGGCGAAGCGTCGCTGGTCACCGAGGCTGGCCCCGGCGGCGGAGTGGAGGCAGCCTCCGCTGGCGCCCATTGCTCCTGTCCCTTCTGTTTGCCCACAGGGCGGCCCCGCTTCTTCCGCCCCCCGCTCTCCTCCTATAATCCGCCCCATGGCTCAGGACACTACAAGAGGCGTAAACAATGGTAACTAGCATCAAAAGAGAGGGTGAAAATAACCTGTAGTCTCCATTCGAAAATTACCAGGCAAAAAGATAGTGTGGCCAAAAGAGAAGCCCAAAATAGAGAAAAAGAAGAAGAAAGAGCTGCAGCACTTTGGACTCTGAGGGCGGGCGGCCGCGACGGCGTTTGGCCTCCGGTCCAGCCTCGGCGGAGGTGAGTGATCGACGACGCTTGGCCTGGCCGCTCAGGGCCTCGGCGCCGACCAGGAAGTCCGGGTCCGCCGTCAGCTTCGACGGGCGTCGGCTGCGATGGGCCTCCTCCTGGGAAACAGCCGTATTCTTCGTCTGGGGGCTTCTAGGAGGGGCCCTGACAAGGATCAGAGGCTGGTCCTCGGGGCGGGTGGCCTTGAGGGACTCGGCGAAGTTGCGCCGGCTGTGCAGGCTGCTGATGAACTGGGAGGCCTTGGCCGTCAGCTGTCGGCGTCGTCGCTTGCTCGCCTCTGAGCTCTCTGCCTGCAACAACTCACACTTTCTCCTTCCATCACCGTCGCATCATTGATTGACTGTCTAGAAATGTCTAAAAATAGATGGACACCTGGGATAGGTCTCGCGCAAAGAAAACAGAACCATAGGCTCCGGCGGCGGAGGATTGATGATGATGGCCATCGAATTGACCGACTGGCTGGGCGAGCCCAGAGGGGCCGGTGCCTGCCCTGCTTTAACCCCTGCTGACTTCATCGGCGGCAGAGTGCTGGGCGTCTTGGGCCTGGCCTCCGCCTCTGGCGGCCTGTCCTGAGAGGCGCTGCGTCGCCCGTCCGAGCTCGGCGTCTCGCCTTCAAAAGCGCCAGACTCAGGTGGAGGCAGAAAGATGAACGAATGGACTTCGTGAGACGGAGGAGCGTTTGCGAGTCCTGCCCACCAGGGCCTGGAGCTCTTGCGGCAGCTCTGGGTGGGAGTCCGGAGAGTCTTTGGGGGGCGGCGAAGGGGGCTGGCCGAATTTGGGGTTCTCAAAGCAACGTCTGGCTCGGTTGAGCTAGGATTGGGGGGGGGGGGAATGGGAGACTTTTAGGACGCTCTGGCGACCAGCAGGACTGATGTGCCGCAGGGTCTTGGTGGGGAGACTTTTGCGAAGGCCGTCTTCATAGAGCACTTCAGCTGTGGCGCCTGGCAACGGATGGAAGGGAGTCTTGAGTTGAATGGAAAGGGGTTGAAAGGGGGAGTGACTGTCGATGTTGATGCTTTCCACCTTGGCCGGGTAGTTCTTCTGGCCCCATTTGGCCATCACGAAGTCCCCTTCGCGCAGTTCAGTCTTGGATGGCGTCAGATGATTTCTCAGCTGCATGTGAAATCAAAATATACAGAACCTTGGATGCGTTGCTATCTGGTGTCTTGCACTTGGGCTGGATGTGCTCTTTGGAAACAGCCAGCCATTCGTCAAATCTAAAAACAAAGTTTGGAGTCATTGGATGAGATCGGGGAAACAAAATCACCTGGCGCTGAAGTCCTTGAAATGGATCTTGGCTTGTCTCTCGCCCGCCTTCTGCCTCAGATTGACAACCTGGAATCGGATGGACAGCTTGCCGGTTGGACACTGAAGAGGGCTGGAAGTGAACTTTGCCTGGAAGCCAGTCGCCCATGGAGTCTTTGGCCTCCACCAGGTCCCCCACCGCCAGCTGCATCTCTTCCTCCTCCTCTCCCTCCGCCATTCCTCCTGGCAAATTGAATCTGTTTACTGCGCGAACTTGAAGGGGAAAGAATGCCTTTGCTATCGTCAGTGGCCTCCTCCTCCAGCCCTTCCATTGCGCGAGGCTGGTGAACAAAACCCTGTCAACAGCAGTGAAGCAGTGAAGCCCGAGTGCACATGTGGGAGCCTTTCGTGTCGAGACGCGGACTGCAGCGCCTTTTGAAAACAGTGCACCGAATCTTGGGAACTTGTAGGTTTGCAAGCATATGTAGTTTGAAATTTTGCTTTATTGGGCTGGCGCGAACGGAGTTTTAGCCCAGCCCCTTTTTTTGACCCAGGTGTATGTTTTGAAGCCCAGGCCTGCATACCCTCGCTCAGCCCCGCAAACCTGCACAGGTGTCCTATCAAATGCGCAGTTCTGCTAAGCCAAGCTTTTTTTCAATATTTCATATCTACGTTTTCACAAACCATCCTATTGGAAACCTGAACAACAAGGTATTCTCGGCTGTCGCCAAGATGCGCGGCCTCTGTTCCAAGCAATATTGTCAATCTACATGAGCAAATTTCAGTAAATTTGGTTGATAACCCAGGATTTATGGTTTTTTTTCAAATTTGAAACATCACAATTCTAAGTTTTAGGGAAAAACCCGAAAATTTCGCAAAGCCCAAATAATGGTTTAAAGCCACCACTTAGTAGGACCTTCATGCAAAATTTCAGCCGATTTTGTTTAAAAACTAGGGAGTTATGAATTTTTCTAATTTGAAACATCAAAATACTAAGTTGTGGGAAAAAACACAAAAATTTTGCAAAACCCCAATAATAGTCCCAAGCCACCACTTAGGCGGACCTTCATGCAAAATTTCAGCCAATTTCGTTGAAAAACCAGCGATTTGTGATTTTTGGTACTTTGAAACATCAACAAGGTGTTATCGGCTGTTGCCAAGATGCGCGGCCTCACCTCAAGACACCACCTAGATGAAAATTCATGGCAAAATTCAACCGATCTCAATGAAAAACCATGAATTATACATGTTCAAATTTTCGAAACATCAAGATTTTGGGTTTCAAGATCAAGCCATAAATAGAGCAATACTAAAAATTTCAAAAATTGCTCTTACCAGCTTCAAGACATTACTATTTCGGACGTACATTCCACAAATCAGCTAATTTCATTGAAAAACCATAGACTTATGCATGTTCAAATTTTCGAAACATCAAGATTTTGGGTTTTTGACAATAAATCGATAAATAACAAATATTTCAAAAATTCCTTTTGCCAGCTTCGAGATATTACTTTGCCAGAAGTACCTGCAAAAATTCAGCAAATTTCATTGAAAAACCAGTGATTTATGATTTTTCGTATTTTGAAACATCAAAAAATTGAGTTTTGGGCGAAATTCGAACAAGTATATGGCGCAAAGCGCAATAGGTGACCGCGGAGCGCATCCTTTATATGATACTTTGTAAATCAAAAATCAAGTCTTTGGTTTCTCAACCAATTTCAAAACTAAGCACAGATATAGAATGGACATATAGTGAGCAAAAAAATCAACTATTCTGTGCAATTCTCAAGACTTCAGGTACTACAGTGCAAAAACCGCATATTGCAATTTTCCAACTTTCTACCCAGAAAAGTAATGTTTTAAATGCTTTGGGACCAGTTCCACCCCTCCAGATATTCTTAAAATTTTATTACCTTTACGCAAAAAAAGTTTGTCCAAATCGATTGAGAATTCGCCATTTCTAAACATTCCCCTTTTTCAAAATTTCTACCCAAAAAAGTAATGTTTCATATGCCCCGGGATCTGTTCCACCCCTCCAGATCTTTCTAAAATGTTATTACCTTTCAGCAAAAAAAAGTTTGTCCAAATCCGTTGAGAATTCGCCATTTCCCAACATACCCCATTTTTCAAACTTTCTACCCAAAAAAGTAATGTTTCAAATGCTCCGGGACCAGGGGTAAATTTAATCTAGTGTACAGTACAGTTCATTTTGTCTCAAATAGCGTCCAGTACAGTACAGTTTTTTTTTTATTTTT
>JASANA010002286.1:0-11408 GCA_030248095.1 Ptycholaimellus sp. GST1_10
GGCGGCGGAGTGAGTGGTCTCGCCACCCTATATCCCTCGGTGCCTGGTGGATGCCGTTGATTCATCGTAAGCATGCTCCTGGATGGGACGTATGGCTGGCTCGATGCAGAGGGCTGGAGGTTGTCGACGATGGGCTGCTAGAGCGTGTGCGCCAACGGTAGGGGCGGTGGAAGGTTGCTGTAGGACTGGAGCCTGGACTCAGAGCAGGGCTCAGTGGGGAGTCTGGGCCAGGGTCTGAGGAGAGATGGGCTGTGGAGGGGGCTTGGCAAAGGGAGTGACTGAGGCTGGAGGAGTAGCTCGCCAGGTACCTCCGATCCTCCCCCCGCATTGGGGGCGGGGCCATAGTGGAGGGGAGGTGGTGATAGTGTAGAGAAGCAGGGGGCAGATTTCCAAGCTCCTGTGTGTGGAGGCCAAATCAGGCTAGGCAGAGGCCTGTCCCTCTGGAGCGCTGGTGGAAAAACTTTGGCTTCATTTATCACCATTAGGCGTCGAAAGAAGCCTCCTGTGCGCGATCAGCCAGTGTGTGTGGGAGAGGTGTGTGTAAAGCTGACTAATATGGCAATTAGGCAGAGAGAGGGGGATCGTGAACGATCCAGGCGCTGAGGCAGTGGGTGGTGGCGATTAGAGCTGACAGATGAGCGCCAGTGTTTGTAGAGGCCGCTTTTTGCGAGGGGTGCAAAAAAGGCAGGGGTGGTGGCAGTGCAGAGTCATTAATCGTCCGCGCTTAGCTGCTCCTTGGAGGACGCTTTTTCTGGAGGGGTGAAAGAAGAGGGGTGTGGTGGCAGGGCGAGTCATTAATCTCCTCTGTTTGCCAGCTCCTTGGAGGCCGCTTTTTGTGTGGCTTGTGCCAAAAAACGTAGGCCCGCAGAGGGAGGAGCAATGAGTCCGCCCTCTCTCTTCTTGCCGCCCTTCTTGCGAAGACTGGGGGAGCAGGTTCCTGATAGTGTAGGCTGGGGGGTGCACAGGAGAGTGTGTGCATGTGGCACTGTGGAGCAGAGTGTACAGCGAGGGGGTGTAGGCAGGGGGGAGTTTGAGGGGTGCCGAATAGTAGGTAGGAGGGCTGTGCAGGCAGCGAAGTGAGGCAAAGCTTGAAGCTGGCTGTAGGGGAGGCCAGGCTTTTGCTTGCTCCGAATTCGTTGCCACGCACTTCACGCATTGTCGAAACAGTCGTAATGCGCTGCACTGAGCTGATATTTCCTGTTTGACGCAGTCACTTGAGGCTGATGAAGCAGACATCCAGTAGGCTGTGTTTGTCGGATCAGCCTCCTAGTTGGCTGCGAAGCAAACTCCAAGTAGTCTGCACCTTTCTTCGGCCGCTGGTTTGGCCACGCAACGGACTCTTGGTAGTCTGCACTTGTCGAATTCAGCCACTCATTTGGCTGCAAAGCAGACTCGAAGCAGTCTGCGCTCATCCAGTCAGCCGCTTGTTTGGCTGCGAGGCGGGCTCCTTTTGGCCCACACTGACGAGATCGGCCACTTGTTTGGCCGTGAAGCAGACTCGAAGTAGTCTGCGCTCGTCCAGTCAGCCGCTTGTTTGGCTGCGAGGCGGACTCCTAGTGGCCCGCACTGACGAGAATCAGCCACTTGGTTGGCTGCGAAGCAGACTCGAAGTAGTCTGCACTCGTCCAGTCAGCCACTTGTTTGGCTGCGAGGCGGGCTCCTTTTGGCCCGCACTGACGAGATCGGCCACTTGTTTGACCACGAAGCAGACTCGAAGTAATCTGCGCTCGTCCAGTCAGCCGCCTGGTACATGAGAAGAGTCTCTGCAGTACACTCTGCCCACGACATGCACTACTTGAGAGCAGTCTTTGAAGTAGACTCTGCCCACATGCACAACGTGAGAGCAGTCTTTGCAGTCGGCTCTACCCACAATAGCACTACGTGAGAGCAGTTTTTCAGTTGGTTCTGCTCACAACATGCACTACGTGAACATAGTCTTTGCAGTCGTCTCTGCCCACAGCATGCCCTACATGAGAGCATTCTTTGCAGCTCACTCTGCTCAAAGCATGCACTATGTGAGAGCAGTCTTTGCAGTTGGCTCTGCCCACAACATGCACTACGTGAGAACACTCTCTGCAGTACACTCTGCCAACAGCATACACTACGTGAGAGCAGTCTTTGCAGTAGAATCTGCCCACAAATGCGTTTCGTGAAAGCAGTCTTTGCAGAAGACTTTGCCCACAACATGCACTACGTTAGATCAGTCTTTGCAGCACACTCTGCATTACGTGAGAGAAGTTTTTACAGTAGACTCTGCCCACATGCACAATGTGAGAGCAGTCTTTGCAGTCGGCTCTGCCAACATTAGCACTACGTGAGCGCAGTCTTTGCAGTTGGTTATGTCCACAACATGCACTACATAAAAATCCACGCTTTAACGAATACGAGTTTCAACATAGTATGATTGGCTGGAGAAGCAGGCCACCGAGGAATGGGCAGGTTCAGGGCGCGGTTCCAGGGGAGGTCGAGAAGGAAGATATGATTCCTGCCCACCAGGTTCAGTCCCACGCCGCCCTTCGCGTTTTACATAAATCAATCATGCCGCAATCTTTTGCACCTCTTTTCTGTCTTTTCCTCTTTTGAGAGATCCACAAGGCCCCGATAGATCCCACCAGGCATCCCCAAGGCTTTGGGAGATCCCACCAGGCCTCCCTCCACAAGGCTTTGGTAGATCCCACCAGACCTTGACAAGGCCTCGGGAGCCTTGGCCAAGCCTTGCCAGGGGACGTCCAGCCCGATATGCCCATGGACAATCCTTGCCTGAGGACGGCCAGCCCGCTATGACCATGGACAATCCTTGCAAGGGGACGGCCAAACCCATAAACCCATGGACAATTATTTGCCAGGGGACGGCCAACCCGCTAAACCCATGGACAATCCTTGTCAGGGGACGGATAACCCGCTTAACCCATGGACAATCCTTGTCAGGGGACGGCCAATCCGCTATACCCATGGACAATACTCGGCAAGTGACGCCCAGCCCACTAAACCCATGGCCAAGCATTGCCAGTGGACGGCCAACATGCTAAACCCATGGCCAAGCCTTGACAAGGGATGGCAAACCAGCTATACGTATGGCCAAGCCTTGCCAGGGGACAGCCAACAGGCTAAACCCATGGACAATCCTTGTCAGGGGACAGCCAACCCGCTAAACCCATGACTAATACTCGGCAAGGGACGCCCAGCCCGCTAAACCCATGGCCAAGCCTTGCCAGAGGACGCCCAGCCCACTAAACCCATGGACAATCCTTGTCAGGGGACGGATAACCCACTTAACCCATGGACAATCCTTGTCAGGGGACGGCCAATCCGCTAAACCCATGGACAATACTCGGCAAGGGACGGCAAACCAGCTATACCCATGACCAAGCCTTGCCAAGGGACAGCCAACACGCTAAACCCATGGCCAAGCCTTGCCAAGGGACAGCCAACCCGCTAAACTAATGACCAATACTCGGCAAGGGACGCTCAGCCCTCTAAACCCATGGCCAAGCCTTCCCAGAGGACGCCCAGCCCACTAAACCCATGGCCAAGCCAGCTAACGGTGGGGGGACCCACATGAAAGGCTGAAAAAGTGAAAAAAAGTTGTTTAATTCTGCCTTGTCGTCTATATTTCCAGAAATGCGGTTGAATTCTGTATCGAACCATGTTTTCAGATCTCAATAAATCGCAGTAGATCAAAAAATAGCTCCCTTACAACTCCGTGGCGTGATCATGCGCACGATCACACCGCTCGAAAGGCAGCGATACTCAAGTTTTTTGCTCACGCGCAAGGCAGCGACACTCAAGTTTTTTTCTCATCCAAAAAATTGAAAAGTTTGTTCCTGTGGGTTTTTTAGGACATGGCATACATTTTTAACAATCCTTTTCAATTCTGTATCGAACCATGTTCTCAGATATCAATAAATCGCAGTAGAACAAAAAATCGCTCCCTTGCAACTCCGCGGCGTGAGCGAGCGTGTGGATGCGCCGCGCGGCGTGATCATGCGCACGATCACGCCGCTTGAAAATGCCTACCAAAAATGCTGAAAAAAGTGGAAATTTTTTTTGACTATTTAGCCTTCTCGTCTATATTTTCTTAAATCCTTTTCAAATCTGTATTGAACCCTGCTCTCAGGTATCTTTAAACCGCAGTAGATCAAAAAAACACTCCCTTGCAACTCCGCGGCATGAACGTGCACGTGGACACATGGCATCTGAACGCAATCAGGATCTCAGCAAAATGATCAGGCACATAGAGATCATAATCAATAATCCAAAAATGACTGAAAATGAGGCAAAAAATCAACCAAGATTTCACCTCTTAGCATTGCAAATTGTCGTATAAATTGATGTATATTTATTGCTTTATGGCATCCAATGATTGTCAGTAATATTTTACTTAATAAATGTTCTCTACATAGAATTGGCCTTCTAGCAATCTTATTACAGCTTTTAAAATTGATTGCCTGTCATAAATGCTGTGTGCATTGTGCAACACAGCAAAGCTTTCATCAAAAAAGGTTTTTAAAAATTGGTTGAGATAAGACCAATTATTTGACGCAAAACGTTTTAAAAAGTGACTTTTCCGTTTTTGGAAAATCACTGTCCGGAAACATTTGATATCCGTTTGTTTTAAAGGAGGACTGGCAAAACCTCAACTTTAATACAGTTAATTTGGAGGGTTACATGGCGGACTAAGACCAAGATAAACTATCTTTACCAAAGCCATGTTAAGGTTAAAACCTAGGTGGAAGAGTAGGAGATGGATAAAATGGAGGAGATGAAGGATGTGGGTTATATGGGTAAGAGGAAGAAGAAGGGTAGCTCGAGGTTATCAGCAGTTATGAATTGTGAACAAAAAAACTCAAGTCTTGTGTGCAATTTTCAGCCGTTCAACATGTCAATTCTTCACTCAAAAGGAAAAGTCTGTGGTTTCTCAACCGATTTCAAAAGTAAGCACAGATTTGGAACCGTTATATATGAATTGTGAGCAAAAAAACTCAAGTGTTCTGTTCATTTCTCAAGCCTTCATTCTCTAAAGAGCAATCAATATGTACGTTTTTGGAGAAAAATTGCTTCTACCCAAAAAAGTAATGTTTCAACTGGTTGGAGACCGGTTCCCCCCCCATCCAGAATTGTAACGCCGGAAAATATCTTTCCAGAAAAAAAGTATTCTAAAATCCGTTGAGAATTCGGCCGTTCACGGCACTTGCAGATAGTGACATATATATACAGACAAAAAGTTAGCCATGTGTATAGACCGCGATAGTCAAAAATGTAATAAAGGAGATGAGTAGATTGCGATCTGTCAGTGGGCTTCAAGCTGAAGAACCACAACGTCAAAGCAAACCAAGGATGGAAGATTCAAGAATAAGCAATCTTCGACAAGCAAAGCACCACTGAACAAGTATATTGCAAGGCACAGGGATAAGGGATAAGATAACATCCTGAGCGCTGACAAGAACTTTATGACGACAAACATGGCTCTGAAAGACATGGATACATACACGGCAGGATGCCAGTGACTGGCGATTCGAGTCCGCCAGGGACTTAAGGGCGGCCATGGTGATCATTTCGAGCACCCCTGATCGACACAAGCGTCTGTCAGTATGGTAGCAGGATTGCCCCGTTACCCACTGTTTACTTGTGGTCTATATTTTTGGGGCGGGGTTGCTGCGTTGGTGAAAAGGAGGCTAGGAAGGTTGCGAAGCCAGAAAGGAGTAGCGGGACTGTGAGGAGAGTGTATTTGTTGTCATCGGGGATATCTTTGCCAGCCTTTCCCTCCCTCCCTAGGGCCCTAGGCCTGGCAGGGAATAATAGCATTCATTCATTATTCTGTGCATTTGAATCTAAATAGTGGACACAAAATAAATATGTCTATATTATATATATGTATAGATCTGGAAATGCTGTCCACGGGCGAATTCTCAACGGATCTTGACAAACTTTTTTCCCGAAATTTAATCATATTTTAGGAAGATCTGGAGGGGTAGACCCGGAATCTGAGCAATTGAAACATTACTTTTTTGGGTTGAAAGGTCAGAACATTGCAATATACAGTTTGTGTAGTGTAGCACCTGTAATCTTGAGAATTGCACAGAAGACTTGAGTTTTTTTGTTCACAAATCATATATAACAATTCCAAATCTGTGCTTACTTTTGAATATGGTTGAGAAACCACAGACTTTCCCTCTTGGGTGACAAACTTTCACACATGTCAATAGCATCAATAATCAGTAGCAGCTGAACGGCTGAGAATTGCACAGAAGACTTTGGTTTTTTGATTCACAAGTCATATATACCGATTCTAAATATGTGTTCACTTTTGAAAATGGTTGAGAAACCACGAACTTACCCTTTTGAGAGAAAATGTTCACTCTTGCAATGAAAACATTCCTCAATGTTTGGCATCTGCTACAGGTGAATGTGGAAGGGGGAATACGCTCTGCGGTCACCTATTGCGATTTGGGCCATATACTTGTTTAATTTATAAATGTTATGCATATTCTTGTTTTTTTCAATGCAATCTGCTGAATATTGGATGAATCTGCTGAATCTGCTGAACAACATCCGAGAATACCTTGTTTTATTGAACGAGCAGACTCATAATAAACAACTTGTAGAATCGTCAAGTATGTGTTTAGAATCAATTATATTTCAGGTCATTACGTGAATTCAGGAGAGGAGCTAGGTCTGGCATGTTCGGCAAATGCTCCCCCAAAGCCATTTCTTAAACTTATCCATTTAGCCATTTCATTTAATGAATTAGACCAAAAAAATTGCGCTTCGTCCTCTTTGCACAAGTTGCTCACTTTTTGTCCTCCAATCTTGACCTATAAAAATAATTGCTGCGCTGCATGCAGAACTTGAATTTTTAGCGGGAATTGAATTCAAAGGGTTTTGGTTCAAGGGTTCAAAGGGCTTTGGTATTGTAGATCATAGAATATGCATTGTCTCGAATTCGCCTGCTCGAATGCTCTTTCGCCTACTTCTTCTGCTTTTAATGTAGTTAAAGCAATGACATGTGTTGGAATGTGAAAGTTTCTCTTAAATATAATGTGGCCTACATTTGGTCTTAGAATAAGAAAAACATAGACTGCTCTCTGCACATTCTAGTCACTTTTCCAATGTAACCCATGCGGAACTATACCATATTATGTTTTTGTGTTTAATGGTTAAAACTGGTTGATTAATTGTCTGTTATATTTCAGTCACCTAATGGGTATAGATATAACTCATAAAACAAATTTAAAAAAAATGTCATAAAGCTAAATTGTGAAAAATAAGCATGGGAAACAAAGTGGAAAAAAATAGTTTGGAGCAAAGTGAATGTAATGTAACCCAAGAACATGAAGATATCACACAGAATGTAGATGACTCAGAATCTGTTGAGGAAGTGCTGCTTGATCCCGACTCCTTATGTGTTGAATTTATGCATGCCAGATTAACAAGCTTAGAGCCATTTGGTTTCCTGCGCAAAGTTAAACTACTCAATGTTAGACGGAATTTGCTGGTTAATATGCATGGGATAGGTCATTTGACAACACTAGAAAAGCTCGAACTATATGACAACCAGATAACATCGATAGGAAATATGGAGAAATTAGTGAACCTCAAATCTTTGGATTTATCTTACAATCGCATTTGCAAAATTGAGGGGACGTCGTCTTTGCACAAGCCTCGAAAGTTTTTTTTTGTTCGTAATAAAATCCCAAAAATCCAAAGGCTTTAAACTTTTAACTAATCTTCAATTACTTGAATTATGTGACGTTTCCCTAGCCAGTTTCGTTGACCTTGAGCTGGTGTGGCGGGCCGAGCCGTGCCGGCATTCATTTTGTCCTTAACCTGCTCCCAAGTCCCCCCACTTTCTCCTCTTCGGCGCACCATGAATAAAGAGATCCTTGCTACGTTACTGATGTAATTCACCACAGCGTTTGGTAGAACAGAGAGCGAGGTTGCTCAGCTGTACCCTACGACCGACCACCTCTACAATGCCCAGCCCAACTTCCGCCTACAGCGCCCTTTCGGTGACTCCAGCCTTTGATCGAGCCGCCTTCTAACAGCCAGCTTTCGAGTCAACAGCTCCAGTCACCAATCCACCAGGACCAGGACAGGACAGCGAATCGAGACCAGCCTGCAATGCCAGCCTTCGCTTCGCTGCCAGACAGAATCACCTGCAGCGCCCAGACTTCACTCAGCCAGAGACGGCCTCGAGAACTCCGATCGGGCGGCACCTGTGACTATGCTGCAAGGAATTGAAAATTAACTTTGAGTCTATTTTCAATGTCCAATCTTCATCAGCAACATCGCAGCTCCAAGTTTCACACTATCCTTGAGCGGATATTGCAAAACTCTCTACGTCAGCCAACGTCATCAATGACGTCAGCCAACGTCAGTGCCACCGTACTCCGCTGCGACGGGTCCAGAGTGAACTGAAAAGTTCATCTTCAACTACCAGCCCGCTTCAATGATTTCACTCTATCCTTATGGATTTTGTGAAATCGTTCTACGCCGATGATCGAGACCAGATTCAACTTTGCTGCAGGGCATTGAAAATTAACTGAAAAGTTTCTTTACATGCCATCGTCAAAGCATCGTAGACAGAATTTCATTATCCTTGAATGGATTTTGAAAATTCTCTACTGCTGCTAACCGACCAGCTCCGAAAGCAACTTTGCAGCTGGACTTTGAAAATTTGGCTATTGTCAGTTTTCTAAGCACTCTGCTACCAACCCCAGTCTCCGTCGGCACGGGATCAACTTTGCTGCTTGAGCATCAAAAACTAACTAAAAGTTGTTTTCCTGCTATCTACGCAAGCATCGTCAATGGCAATTTCATTATCCTTGAACGGATTCTGAAATTCCCTGCAGCCACCAGCCAGCAATGGAATCTTCGCATCTGCTGCTAGAGTTTCAAAATTGGCTTCGGTCAGTTTTCAAACTTGCTGCTGCCCGCTACAATCTTCACCGGCCAGCAGCTATCAGCCTTCCAGCCAACGATTTGTCTTTGCTGCTTGAGTTCGAAAATTGGCTCCGTTCAGTTTTCGGAACTCACTGCTGCCTGCTGCAATCTTCGCCGGTCAACAGCAGCCAGCTATCCAGCAGAAGCTTTGCCTCCGCTGCCTAAGTTTGGAAATCGGCTCAGATCAGTTTTCAAACTCACTGCCGCCGGCTGCAATCTATGCCGGACAGCAATAGCCAGCCTTCCAGCGAAAGCTTCGCCTCCACTGCTCGAGTTTGGACATCGGCTCCGACCAGTTCAAACTCACTGCTGCCTGCTGCAATCTTCACCGGCCACCACCATTTATGAATCCTTTCGGATTTGTAAACTTTCGAGCATCGCTGGAGAAGACCAGCCCGATTCAGAATCGGCCACCGTCTTTCGACTTCGCCCATCTAGATTTACTAATCTTTATGATTAGGTGAATCTCAGTGCAAGAAACTGGAAGACACTTGGCGAAACCGATTCAGAATCGACCTCTACTCTTCGATGATTGACAGTGGCCTGCATGTGCACGGCCTAGTGGACTGCATCCACTGCGACCTCTTCGCCCTGCCAGCCAGCTGCAACCCAGCCTGCTCGCCTACGGCCAGAAGGACTACTTCATGGACAGCGTCAACTGAGAGCGCAACGCCTTCGAGGCCTCCGCCCTCTGCGCGTGCTCCGACAGCAACGCCGTCCACAAGGGGCCCTCCAGAGACCTGCGCCCTCCTCCTTCTGCCCGTCCTCGAAGACCGCGTAGTTCCCGGACACCCACTGCTCTCGCTGTGGCCTTCTGGACGGCCACAACTGGAACCTGAACGCCGCGGGCTGCAACGTGTTCAGCATCCTGGACAACTTCAACTGCGGCCTCTGCCACTTCCAGCTCGCCATCGGCGACATTCCACTGGCCTCCAAACTCCGCCCGTTCAACTGCAGCCACTGCTTACTGCCCATCCTTTGCTCCAGCATCAAGCGGAACTAGTCCGGCATCTGCGCCGCCTTCTACTCCGGCGGCTACATGTACACGCACAGCGCCATGAAGCTCCGCCTTTGGAAGACGTCTCTCTAATTCCACAAAGGCCATCACTATCACTCCCCTCCCTTCCTGCAACTGCAGCCAGAGGTCGGTGGTGTACCAGGCCTATGGAAACCTGGATGGCTTCCGCAACGACTCTGGCAACTGCATGAACGCGTACAGCATCATGAAGTTCCCCGTCTGGAAGGCGCCCACTCCAGACCTCAAAAGGTATCCTGCCTCCAGCCCCCCTCCTCACTCTGCCCAGCAGTAAGAGGTCGGTGGTGTACCTGGCAGACGGAAACCTGGACGGCTTCCAGCTCCGCCTCCACGGGCATGATGACAAATTGGCCAACTGCGATCAATTCGCCGCCTGCCAGACTTTGCACTATCTATTGAGAGATGCAAATTCTATCTACGCTTCTTTTGACGAATCCAAAAGGAGGCGAGAGTAGTGCTAAACATAAAGTTTATGTAACTCTGAAAAGCCTCTTTTGGAGCGGCCAACAGACAGCTCTGCTCTGGCAACTCCTCCACTCTGCCCTGCTTTCAGCTCAGCACCTCTCCTCTGAGCAAGTTGCCAGCGTCATCCCGAGCTGCGTAATCTCTTCGCAGCCATCAGCGACTGCAACTTGCCCGGCATCATCCCAAGCTGTGTCAACCTCTTCTCCACCTTCAACCTGCTGCAATTGCTCAGCGTCATCCCGAGCTGCGGAAACTCTTCGTGGCTCTCAACATGAACAATTGCTCAGCGTCATCCCAAGCTGCGTCAATTTCTTCACGGCCTTCAACCTGAACAAATTGTCAGCGTCATCCCGAGCTGCGTCAATTCTTCACGGCGGCCTGCATAATTGCTCCGTGTCATCCCGAGCTGCAGCAAACTCTCTGCTGCCCTCCAACTAAGCAATTGCATGGCCACTCGCCCCTGCCTACGGGCCTAAAGAATCGACGTAAGAGAAACGACGTAAACCCGAGCAGACAAAACACTGTCATCCCGAGCTGCGGAATTTGGTGCAATCCAGCCAGGCCCAACTGTTCCAGTACTACTTTCTCCTTGAAAGGCCCTCATCACTGCGATGCCTCTACACGGCCAAAGGCCTCTGGCCCATCCTCCCTCCTGCGGCCTATACGCGGCCAAAGGCTCACTGCCCACCCTCCCTCCTACAGCCTCTACGCGGCCAAAGGACCTCCAGCCCTCCCTCCAGCGGATTTGCTTGTACCAGACGCCCGAGCCTTACAAGCCCTGTATGTCCACCCAGTGCTCCTCCGACGTACAAGCCCCCTCAATTCCTCCCCTCAAAGCCTCACAGCCCCCAGTGCGACAGGCCCCTAAGCATTGCCTAGCTTAAACCGTCCGCCTTTTGCACCGCCGACATGCGCGTCCATCTTCATTCACCTCTTACCTCTGCCTCTACTTTCGCCGCCAGGC